>CAUYQV010155025.1:0-95239 GCA_963574575.1 Galagoides demidoff | reverse complement strand
GCTGGGACCACAGGCACCCGCCACAACGCCTGGCCATTTTTTGGTTGCAGCCATCATTGTTGTTTGGCGGGCCCGGGCTGGGGATTCGAACCCGCCACCTTAGGTGTACATGGCTGGTGCCTTAGCCAATTGAGCCACAGGTGCCAAGCCATTCTTTATTAATTATTAACTGTGATTGAGTGATGGTGCCAAGTCAGAGTGTGGCAGTGACAGCTAGGAACACAGACACCTCTGCTCTTCAGTGTCAGATCTGCCTAGAGCCTTCTTACCACTCTGCTCCAGAACATACAGATTGCAGTGTTGGTGGGGGCTTCATGACCAGAAAAACCCAAACACTTCCTGAGAGCATCAAATAACATTCTTTTGGCACAATAATACTCTCAGACGAAAATTCATATTTTACTTATTGGAACCATATTAGAATAACTCCATCAGGAATTTTGGAACGAACAAAGCAGCTGAAAAACACATGACTGCATAAAATAGTGTCCATGTGTCCAAAGAGTGGGCCTGTGGAAGGAGATATGTTTACTAAAATATTATGCTTGCGTCTTGCAGTTTCTCTTTTGGCTGCTGTAGTCATAATTCCCATTGGCTGAGTGTCTCCAGTTGCCTGTTGCTTGCCCCGTGCTTTGCCTGGACCAGACTCTGGCCAGGCTTCTCACCTCCGCAGCTTGGGCAAGCAGGCGTCGGGAACAGGACCCCTGAGCAGCCTCTCCCGAGCCTCAGCCAAACGTCCAGATCTCTGAGACAGAAAGTTCTCCCTATTACAATGTTTTTTTTTTTGAATAAAGTCTCTTCTTCTAAGTCCAGATTTTGAGAGTGTTCAAAGATGGTGTTGGTGATGACAATGGTGGTGGGGATGCTGCTGCTGCTGGTGCTTCCTTCACTTATTTTAACTCTTACTTTTTCCCCTGCCTCTTTGAAATGTATATAAACTTTTTTTCAAAGCTAAATGATCGCCTCCTTACAACCTTTTTTCTCTCTATGACTCAGGACTGCCTATCTCAAGTACCTGACAGCCATCTCTTTGAAATGCAATCATCCAGGAAGAAAGTGCCCCACTGCCACTTACATAAAGGTATAGGAGTCTAAGTCGCATGGGTGTCTCTTCAAAACTACATGAGAGAAATATATTTCTCCTTTGTATAAAGCCCATTAGCAAACACAGATGGTCACCCCAATTACCAAGAGAGTTTAGGATGAGCTACATGTGACAAATGGTGCTGTCATCTCCTCTGACCAGGAAACGAGTGGTTCTTTACTGTGAAAATATATATGGATGAGTTGAATCTGTTGGACTCTGTAAAAAGATGAGATTTCTTTTAGTATGTGCAATCTTTTAGCAGAATGCCAGGGATGTGCACCACATCTGGTGTAAGGATCACTTAATAATAATTTTTTTTTTCCATTTCTTCTACCTCCATAGGAAGAATTTTCTGGTCTGGGAAAATATTCTTAAAATATAGTTCCCCAACACCTGGCATGATACAAGTGTACGATATATTTTGCTTATTTTTTCTCCCCAAGAAGTTATTGAGATCAGCATTATTACCCCCGTTTACAGATCAGGACGTTGTGACTTGGCCGTCATCACGTATGTGGCTCGTCTGTCCCAGCACGGAGGGCTCCGCGCCCCCCCCCAACCGTGCTGGCCTCAGGGCCTGTGTCACGTACACTGCGTTCATTTAATTTGGGGGGTTGGAGCTTGAAGGGGTTTGTTTCAGGCTTGCATAGCTCACATGCCACAACACAGCACATATGTTTTATAGTAAATCATTGGCTTTCACATGAAGAGTAAGATGTAACCTGAGAAATGGAGCCGTGTGGAGGCATCAAAGGTTGGGGACGTTACACACTCACTTCACGCTGCCTCCCTCTCAGCCATTTGCTGGACCAACCACTATTTAACGCATTGGGTGCCAAATGTCCAAATCTCCCAGGAAAATACCAGCGATTCTCTTAAACATGTGGCTCTGCACAGCCTCTGTTCTCACCCCTTCCCCGCTCAGCAGACCTCCTCCCCTCCCCCAGGCACCACTGCAGCTTCTCTTCACATCCTGGCTTTCACTGAAGCCTGTTCCCTGACAATGCTGTTTCCCTGGAAGCCTGCTCGAAAAATGTCTACACAGACAATCTACCAGCAAAGTGATGAAATCTCAGCACTGGCGTTTCACCCTCCTTTCCGCTGTAACCTCGGGATTCTCCACTATCTCCCTCCATTCTTTACAGACCCTGGCTCAGGGGTCTGGGCCTTTACCTTGCCGTGCTCATGAATGGATCAGGCACCACCCTGAACTTTCAGCCACATTTCTCTCTCCCAAGGCTCTTTTATTCTCTTTGTTTTAAATATCCTTTACTTGGGGGACAACATCCAAATGTATATGTCTAGTCCAGAAGTCTCTGAGTTCCTAAGTCATATATTTAAATGCCTATCTAACTGTTCTGCTTGGCTGAATCATAAGCATCGCAAATTTAACTTGTCAAAAAATAGAATTTTTTCATCCGCACCTCCCCCAGAATGTAGGTTTTCATTAAATGGCACCGCCATCCGTCTAAGCACTTGGAAATCGGAAGCTTAGAAAGCCTCTTTGATGATCTTTTTTTCTTAACCCTTCACATCTAGCTTATCAGTAAGTCTGTTGACCAAAACTCCAAAAGATCCGTTGCATTAATTTCCAGACTGCTCAGCTGGGATTCTGCCCTCCCTGCCTGGTTTCTGCAGAATCTTCCATGCAGCCCCCGCCTTCTTTCACCCTTGAGCCACCTGCCCCTGTCCACAGGTGGGATTTGCTGGTTTTTCCCCCTGGAATAAATCTTTTCACTCTTTGTTCTTTGTACTTACAACAAAATCCAGACTTTATATCACGTCTCTTTTGGTTACCAGAAACAAAAGGCTTCTTAAACAAAGTTACATAAAGAAAACTCCCCTGACTTAAGATACAGGAGTCTGTTCCTTTGAGGGATGTGAATAAACAGGTCTCAGAGCGGCCAAGATGGAGGGAAATCCAGAAATTCACAACTTTAATAGTTTTGTCTCTTTCATTAAAAAACAATTGTGCATATTTCTGCCTCATCCTCTTCTTTTTTGCAGTTCTCCTCATCTGCCCCTTCATAGCTTTTCATCTTCCCCGACCTTGGCTTGCTAGGACACCGGCCCTGTGTACTGCTTCCGAAGAGCCTCCAGCCCCAGCACTCAAACCTCACGGAAAAACTCCCTTTATGAATCTTACATAATTTTACCTAAAAAGAATTTCAGTGGAATAGGGCATCATTATGTGCCAGCCGAGCTATTGTTACAGGAGATTCGCGTGGTAATCTCTGAATAGGATCTTAAACTTCTGTCACCATGGTGGAATTATCTTTCCTTGAGCACTGATAGACCCAAGCCCGTAAGCAGGTTGGCACGTTCTCAACACCCCTCCCCCAAACACAGGAGCATATAGTCACTGACCACGAATAAAAACTACACATGGCTTTTTAAAATAAGTTTTGTTTAGGAATCAGCTTGATTCTGCTTTTCATTTATTCATCTTTGATTAAAGGTGAAACAAAAAAATTAAACAAAAAAACTTTTGTTCCAACTAATACAAGAGAGAAAGACCTAATGGAGTTTCGCCATAGGGCCCCAGATTTTTTTCCGCAGGAAAGAACTTGACTGTGAATAATCTCGGTCTTGTAGTCACCCTAAAGCAGCAAAAGGAAATTGCAATTTATCAATTTTCGGGTCATCAATTCCCAGATCATGGGACCCTGGCAACTTTTAGTGGTGAGACCTCAGTTTACTTGTTACTATTCCCACCGGTAATCATAGCGCCCATGTTGTGCATCTTTGATATTTTTTCATCTCTGTCCTTCTCAGTCTTTCTGATCTCTGGATTTAAAGGGCTCACTTTTGTTTCTTGGGATATTTTCACATAACTCCACCAGTCAGTGGCAACCCTCTGACCCTTTCTGACATTTCCCAGGTTTATCGTGTTCATTTTTCTCCTGGAGACGTATCAACCCATTTCTCTAAACAAATCCAATTTATTTTATAATTAAAAATAATATTTGTAGAATGTAATCCTAGCCTAGGATGGTATTTATTATCACTAACTTATCTTTGTTTCTAGCTCTTTTTAATAGAGCTGAGACATAATTATTTCTCAAAGAATATTGTGGAAGTTTCAGATTTATTTAATCCCTACAGATGGATACTTGGATGGTTTTTGATGTTGTACTGTTACTAATAATTTTGAGATACATTTCTTTTCAAGTGTATCATTTTGAATAATTGCAAATGTATACTTAAAATATTTTTCCAGAAGTAAGATGGCTGGATCAATGTACAGTTTTGATAAATACTGCCAAAATTCCTCCCATAGACTTCTGTACTGTCTGTCTTTGCTCTGGCACTGTGGGAGGAGGCTTGTTTTCCGCTGCCTCACCGACAGAATGTGTTACCAAACCTGAGTATTTCTGCCACTCTGATAGCTGAGGAGTGGCACTCAGTGCAGTTTACATTTTATATTTCTCTTATTTTTTGTGAGGTCGACTATGCTTTCATATGTTTAAATATTACTTTTTTCTGTGAATTGTTCATATCTTTAGCCTGTCTATAGAGTTTTTTACCAGGGTTTTGATTATTCTAATGATTCATAATCAAAGGAGTGCTTTGAAAGGCTTGTTACTCATCGTGTCAGATACCATGCCTCTGGATTCCACCGTCCTGCTTTGGGATAAGGTAACAGATCATGGCTACTATTCTGTCACCAGGAGTGGGAAGTTACCAAGATCTTGGAAGAATATCTGTGTGCCATTCACAGGAGAGGGTTATGAAGTATAAAGCGCTGTATCTCTCTGTGTCTCATAAAGTGGCGAAATGATTTGGCCAGTTTGTCATCTGTCTTTGGACTTTGTGTGTGACCTTGACTGCTTTGTGACGATTCTTTTGGTTTGAGTTACCTCATCACATCATCCCTCTGTTCTCATCTGCCTTCCAGGATGACTGTATTTTGGTGGGTGCCAACTTCTGCGTGGACAAAGAAGCTTTTCTGAATAGGCATGAAACAATATATGAAAGATGAGATTAAGTTGAAAACAACAAAAATATGGGGTAAAAGTGACTGGAGTTTGCAAAAAATAAAAAAGGAGAGTGAATGACCTAGTGTGTAAGGTTAGAGTGATTTGGCAGGAACCTTATGTGAGAACGACATCCTTGCAAAGCTCAGGAGACAAATGAAGCAGAAGCATCTCCCTCTGCACCTCACAGGCACTGGGGAGTTGACCAACTTCATTTTGAAATGATAAATCACACCCAAATGCAAAGTGTTGTAACTCCCAATGTCAGAGGAAAGGGAGTGTCTTGAGATAGCTTCTGTGAGGGACACTCTGGGTGCTGACCACACATTTCTCCAAAGGAAGAGGAAATAAAGATGGCATTTTTGTTGTTGCTGTTATTTGCATCAATCAAATCTATCAAACCATTGAGAACAGTGTGAAGCCATGTGCATGCCAGCAAAAAGAAATTGTTAACTTTCTTACAACTAAATTCCACTCTGAGTCTGTCCTATGGCTTTCCAAAGCCCCCCTGGTGGCCCTCAGTGTGCTCACCACACCCCTTAATTTCCAACGTTGGCCTTAGATGAGTATCGACCATCTTCAGAAATCACATCCACTTTTAGAAGAAGAAAATTCACCAATTTTACAAATGAAAAGAAAAATTACGCAAATGGAAAAGAAACTGTCCACTGAGTGTTTGAAACCAGACAGTGGTGAAATGCTTGCAATACACAAAAAACTTCCCTAAAACTACGGAAGGCCACTTTGGATTGACACTTATTTAGATACAGAACTTTGCCCACTTATTTATTAAACACCTCCTGAGCTACCAGTGAGTGCCAACAAGTCAGCCAAGCTTAGAGAAGGGAAATATGTACTAATTCAGAGTCACAACTCTCGTACAGTTTATTTTGTGAGCGTTGTGAAAATTCCTGCATATAGGCCAGAAAACTTATCTTGTGATGTTATGGTCAGTGTTCTGGGCAATAAAGCGGACACGAAGAGATTCCCCAGTTATTAGCTCAGCTTTAGTTTGCTTAATCTTTAAAGTAAGATTCTTCACAGATTGGCTTTGAGGGCTATATGAGATGATCTAATTCATTTTTTTAGGCAGTGCTAGGCACAGAGTTACCACTCAGTAATAAGACAATCATGTATTTATCACCCGTACTTAGTCATTCTACAATGTTTATGCACTTTACAACATCATGTTTTACACAGTTCAAAATAAATAGATAAGATGGCAGACCTGTTGGTTTGAATAATTTCTATCTGTGGCCACAGAAAACAGTATCAGAGAGTGATTTGCAGCCTAGTTGACAGGTCCCTGAATATCAAGCCAAGTGCATCCACATTTTCCTGAAGACAGTGGGAGTAGGAAAATGTAATGGTCGGTAGATTCTTTGGAGCAAGTTTCTTTTTTGACCTCTTTTGCTTAATTGTTGTGTGTCTACAGGACCTAGGAATATGAGCTGTATATTCTATTAAAACAGATGCCCAGTACCGTCTAGAAGGCAAATACAGGGCATGGGATGATGCAAATAATACCTTCAAAGGAACTAGGAACCTTGGTAGTTTCCTTACCCCTCGCAGAGTTCTCTTTCTGGCCAAGAGGGAGGGTTCCTTGTAGTTACTTATGAAGCAGCTTTTCTGAGGAAGGACTGACAGGAGTTCAAACCACTTGCGTTTTGTTGTGGGACGCATTGCCAGCAGGAGCTGTGCGGCCTCGGGGCTTTTTTCACACTTGAGTTCTCTGCTCTCCCTTGCGAGACGGAGTGTGGCAGTGCGGCTTCTGCAGATGTGGAAAGATGCTCCTTGGCTGGCACCTGTTCTGAGTGGAAAGTCAGCACAGAGAGGTGTTATCTTTGTGAAAATGCAGGAGGTGACATTGTGCAGAATACAGGGAGTAAAATCCCAAACACTAATTCCTTTTGATGTGTTTGAATATGTGTCCTAAGGGCACCTTGGTGCCTCCTGCTACAACACGCTGGGCTGGCTACTGGCTACAGGGCACCATTATAGTCACTGAAGTTATTTACCTACCCCTTCTATCTTAGTAATAGTTTAAAATACGTCTTATGTTTATGAATTTTAATGGCAATTTTAATACCCAAAGCAGCCTATAGAGTCAATGCAATCCCTATCAAAATCCCAATGGCATTATTTTTTTCAGAAATAGAAAAAAATTGATCCTGAAATTCATTGGAGTCTTAAGGGAACTGAAACAGCCAAGAAAATTTTTTTCCTCTTAATATTTTATTAAATCATAACTGTGTACATTAATGCATTTGTGGGGTACAATGGGCTGATTTTATATACAATTTGGAACATTTACATCAAACTGGCTAACACAGCCTTCACCTCAATTATTGTGTTAAGACATTTATACTGAAAAAGAAGAATAAATTTGGAGGGCTCCCATTTTCATTTCAAAAAACATTACAATGTCCCAGCAGTCACAACTCTGGAGCACTGGCATGAAGACAGACAAATAGAAGAATGTAGGACCCAGAAATCAGCTTTAGTGCAGGTAGGGCCAAGTGATCTTTGATAAAGGTGCGGAGACCTCTATGGGAGAGGAAAGACTCTTTAACACAAAGCGTCAGGAACATTGGAGACCCACATCCAAAGAATTACATTGATGGCTTGTCTTATGCCACGTGCAAAAATTAAATCAAAATGGGTCAAAGATCCAAATTTAAGACCCCAAAGTATAAAACTCTAAAAGAATATTAGAAAAATCATACCACTGGACTTGGCAAAGATAGACAATTGGAACTATGTCAAACTTAGAAAACAAAAAACTTGTGCATCAAAGGCTGAGTCAACAGAGGGAAAGGCGATGTGTGGAACAGGAGAAAACATTTGCATATCATACATCTGATAAGGGTTCAGTAACCAAAGAAATCCTACAACTCAACAACAGCAGTAACAAAAAGAAAAATCTGAGTAAAAAATAGACAATGAACCCAATGAACTTCAATAGACATTTCCCCCCAAATGACACATAAATGGCCCACAGGCATATGAAAAAATGCTCACAGCCACTAATCATCAGAAAAACGCAAATCATACCACAATTATTTATCACTCCACACCTATTGCTAGGGGGGATGCTTTTAAAAATAAACCACAAATAGAACAAGTGTCAACACAGATAAGAAGAAATTGGAATGTTGGTGCACTGTTCGTGGAATTGTAAAATGGTGCAACTAGTATGGAAAACAGTATGAAGTTTCCTTGAGCAATAAATAATAAAACTTCCACATGATCCAGCCACCCCACTACTGGGTGTCTGTACAGGGAAATGAAATCAGTGTTTTAGGAGGTGACCTTCCCCCCAGTCATGCAGCATTACTCACAATAGCCAAAGGCAACATGAGTTGTACCTCCACAAAGGAACACAAAGGTGGTGTGTGCACCTAGTGGAATATTAGTCAGCCTTTAAAAAGAAGGAAATCCATCATCTCCCAAACATGGCGGAACATGGAAGACATCATCGTAAGCAAAATAAGCCAGGCACAGAAAAACACATACTGATTCCACCTAATCCAGTTAGAAACTGGCATGGCAATTACCAAGGGCTCAGGGTAGGATGGGAAGGAAGAATATGGTTTACTTGGTAGAGAGTTTCAGATCTGCAAGATGAAAAAGTTATGGAAATGCTTTTTACAGCAATGTGAATATACTTCACACTACTGAGTTATATACCCAAAGTTAGTTAAAATGATAAAAATAAAATTGTGTACACAAAGGTGTTGCTACATTTACTACAGAGATTTTCATAAAGATGTATCCTTAGATCAGAGTTGTATAGCAATAGCCTAGAGTTGTATAGCAATAGCCTAATTACCCAAGGAGTATCACAGAGGCCCCAACACTTGCCTTGGTGAGTGAGTATACAGGTCAGGCATAGTGGGTTTCGGGATTGATAGGAGTCAATTCTGACACTGTGGACCCTTATGGAGTGGGCTGAACATGGACAGTCTCCTCCAGGCCAGGGATGTCACATGGCCCTGCTGTTTCCTACATGTCATGCTGGACGCTAGCCCTTAGCTTCATTCTTAGCTCATGCTTCACTGTTTCTAGGCAGCTGACTGGGGTAGCTTGTGGTCCATCTCTGATTCACAGCATCACTACCTGAGTCCTGTAACTACATGAGGCCCATGGCAGAGCAGAGATGCCTCTAGTCAGAAAAATAAAAGTATGAGTGTGGAGATAAATTCCCCACGGCTCTGGCTGAGTATGGAGATGGACTCCCCACGGCTCTGGCTGAGTGTGGAGATGGACTCCCCATGGCTCTGGTAGAGTGTGGAGATGGACTCCCCACGGCTCTGTGTGAGTGTGGGGATGGACTCTGGTTGAGGGTGGAGATGCACTCCCCATGGCTCTGGTTGAGGGTGAAGATAGACACCCCATGGCTGTGGCTGAGGGGGGAGATGGACTCCCCACGGCTGTGGTTGAGGGTAGAGATGGACTCCCCAGGGCTCTGGTTGAAGGTGAAGATGGACTCCCCACGGCTGTGGTTGAGGGGGGAGATGGACTCCCCACAGCTGTGGTTGAGGGTGGAGATGGACTCCCCACGGCTGTGGTTGAGGGTGGAGATGGACTCCCCATGGCTCTGGTTGAGGGTGAAGATGGACTCCCCATGGCTCTGGTTCACACAGCAGCATCAGGGAGTGTAATGCCAGGGAAGGCATATTTAAAAAAATCAATAGAAATTTCTCAAATGCTGGAGGCTTTCTGAGAGGTTATTCTAATTAAAAGATTTATGAAATGCAAGCAAAGCACAAATGGTTTTCTAGAGGTATCTGGACAAGACACGCCAACCTTTAAGGTACACATTTCACTGTGTGATTTGTGTCATAGGGCAAGTGTGTCTGTCTGCCGCTGTTTACTGATGGGCATGCTCAAAGTCAACGTGTAGCTGACTTAGTAAAAATGACCTTTCTATGACTTTAAAGGTACTGAATACTCATTGCTGAAAACTAGAGAAATGCTAAAAAAATTAGAGAAGGAAATAGAAATGGTCGGCCTTCCTGGACATAGGGGGTGACTATGGTTTTGACTAAATCTAAGAATTTCCCTCTAAGGCTCACAGACACTTCATTGTCAATCAGGCAGGAAAGGCAATGGGCCTGAAAGCTGAGGAAACAGAGACTCCACTCTTCCCTGGAGAGGAATTTATTGTCAGGTAAAAAGCCTGAACACAGAGAACCTGGGGGACTTGTCAGGCACTGAACCCGCTTGCTGGCCTGTGGGGCTTGCCTTGGTCTGAGCAGGGCTTCTTGCCAAGTTTGCTCTTTTCAAGCTCCCAAAGTAGGAATAAGGCCCTTCCATTAGCAGTTGGAAACCATTTTCATTATTGGGTGTCTATTGTTCCCTTTTTTTGGAGACAGAGTCTCACTTTGTCACCCTTGGTAGAGTGCTATGGCATCATCCTAGCTCAGAACAATGTCAAACTCCTGGGTTCAAACTATCCTCCTGCCTCAGCCTCTTGAGTAGCTGGGACTATAAACCCCTGCCACAACATCTGACCAAATTTTTCTATTTTTAGTGGAGACCAGGTGTTTCTCTTGCTTAGCCTGGTCCAGAACTGCTGAGCTCAAGCAATCCACTCCCTCAGCCTCCCAGAGTGCTGGGATTACAGGCACCAGCCACTGCACCCGGTCTCACTGCTCACTGCTATTATTCTTAAGAAAGATTTAAAAAAAAAAAAGAAAGAAAGAAAAGAAAAGTTTTGTAAATAGTTATAGCTCAGGTATACTTGGGAAGAAGCAGAGGATTTTTGTCAGCACTTGATTGATAAGATTTGTGGGTAACTGTATGTGTGTGTGTGTGTGTACAAAGAGGGAGAGAGAGTGTTTATGGAATTGTCTCACGTGATTACAGAGTCTGTCAGATCTAAAATTTGCTGAGTACATGGGCAAGCTGGGGACCCAGAGCAAAGCTGATGAGGCAGTCAAGTCCAAAGGTCACCCCTGGTGAACTGTCTTTTCCTGGGTGAAGTTGGGGGAGATCAGTCTTTTTCTATTGAGCTCTTCAACATACTAGATGAAGCCCCCCGACACTCCAGAGGGCAAACTATTTAACTTAAAGTAGACCGAGTTAAATGTAAACTTCATCCAAAACACCCTCACATAGACATCCAAAATAGCACAGGACCAAAGTCTGAGCACCGTGGCCCAGCAAAGCTGACACATGAAATTAACCCTCAGAGCCCTTGATAAAGGATGCTGAGAAGTGCCAGGGGTCTGTGGGCTCCAGCTGGTCACTAAAGGTGACGTGACTGAGTGGACAGATTTTGGAACACAAAAGCAATCTTTGTATAGTCCTAGTAATTCCCAAGGGAGGACTATCTAATAGAACACATTTCTGAACACAAGGAGGACTCCTTAGACAAATTTTGTTTCTATATCATCCAGGTGACAGGTTGCCTGTGATTATTACTTTATTTCTTATTTTAAAAACCTCAAGAACAGTAAAGTGAAGTGATGTTCCCAGCCTGTAGACTGCAGCATGGTGCCCAGTCATGCACTGGAATGTAATGTTATTTCTTATAAGCCAAAGCAGTCTCCTACATGACTACAACTTTGCTACCAACATCAGGACACAGACATAGGTAATTACTACTATATGGTTCTCAGATATCATTTAACTTTTGCCAATTTTTGCCATAATGTCCTATGTAGTAAAAAGATCCAGGTGCAGAATCCTGTGTTATATTTGTTAGCACCCTTTAGTTGCCTTCAATTTGAAATATTTTCTCATTTTCCCCCTTGATTTTCATGACCTTGAAACTATGTGCCATGAATGGGTCTGACAGATGTTTCACCCTGATGGATCAAGGTCACGGATAAGCTGTAGTTCGGGCTACTCTGATAGAGTGCCATAGTGGTGGGCACAATCAGCAGACACCCATTCATCACCAGCCTTGAAGCTGAAGTCTGAGGCCAGAGTGCCAGCATGGATGGGTCCTGGTGAGAACCCTCTTCGGGCTTGTAGGTCCATCTTCCCGTGACCGAAAGAAGTCAAGACAGCTCCCTGGGGTCCTTCTCATAACGGCTCCAGCATGCTAAATGAAATGGTTCTAGCAGGGGTTAAAATTGAAAATTATAGAAGCTACAAAGATTGCGGAATTTTCTTTAAGGAAATCACTGTGCACTTAGAAGCTTCTTGTCTAAAATAACAATAGGGCACAGGAACATTTAGGTGTTTTATAAAAGGATATAAAGGTTTATGTGTGAAAAGGAGCATTCAGTTTATGTCAATAGAGAAATACTATCAAAGAGTAGAATAATGAGATTCTTAACTTCTGGAATATTAATTAGGATTTGAAATATTTGGTTTTCATTGCATGCACTGGGCCTTCACGTTCCTTTTCTTTCATCTTTTCATACATGTCACAGACGCATTTTAGAGCCCAGGCATTTGTGACTGTGAAATCACACCGACTCCAGGACTTTTAGGAGGTGGATGAGGCCAATGGAAAGCTCTTCTTAGGGGGTTATCTTTAGTTTGTGTTTTGCTGAAAATAAAACATATCAGAAAGCAACACATGTTTAAAGGTATTTTTATGTTCGTATTGAAACTGCGAGTGAATTTTTACCGAATGTGTTTCAGACATTGTACGTATCCACAGGACATGAGCCCTCCCTCACCTACACCGCCTATCATACCCCACCGAGGAGCAGTCTCTCGCCAGGAGTCGACAGGCAACTGCATGTTGGAAGAATTTTTTTTAACTTTCGTCCATTTAAATTTTCTAAGGCAAATATTTATCTTTTCTGATAAATGCAATAAAAATTTCTGAACTGGAGCCCTAGACCTTTAAAGTTTCTGGAATAGAAATAGACCTTGCTCTGAAATGCAGAAGACCACCTCTTTCAAGCGCTGGTGTTTGTCTTGAGGAAAGCACCACTGTTAAAAGACAAATTGATTTAGATTTGGATAAATGCTGCTTTGAATCATAATCCCCCACTCATCATATATATATATATATATATGTACCTATATACTTTTATACAATTTTATTATCTTCTTAGACTTTGGTTAATCTTACAGATTTTTCTCTATCAGTTTCTTCTTAAAAAGACCATAATTCATGTTAGCTGGTCATAAATTTTGGAGGGTAAGTTCAAAGTTAAATGAGCCATTGGAGTATAAATAATACACGTCTTATTCTTCTCCCTGTAATAATCAAGATGGTTTTGAATAAATAACTTTCCTTTACTATATCACTAATTAAGTGTCTGAGAAACAAAATGAATAGAGATACACACAGTGCAATTATTACTCCATCTCAGTTGCTTAAAGTAAGAATATTCGGAAATTCACTCAGAATTTTTTCAATCAGTGCTTTTAAATTTACTTAAAATGAGAAGAAATAATCGTGTGATTGGAATGCTTGCTTCTATATTAACAAAAATGTGAATCTTATTGAACAACTTTCCTCTTAGAATGATAATAAGTCTCCAGGGAAGTCTCTAACGCAAGGAAAACACTTTCGCGCAGGACTGAGCTTTTACCGGTTGCCCTGGGCACATGTCATTATCAATTCATTAAAAATCCACCCTGGGCAGAGCACTGTGGTTTGTGTTCTTTAAGCAGGTCAAACTCTTAATGATATATTGTGGAATGTGCCTTAGAAGAATATTCATTATAAGTAATCACTTCTGCACTTGTGAGGATATCTGTCACTTACCTTTGATGGGTGGGAACTAGACCAAAAAACTAAAATGATGTTGACAATTGTTCATCTAGTGCTAAAAATCATTTTCTAGCTATTTCTTGTGTACTTTCACTTACTTTATAAACTCCTCAAGAATAAAACATTAGATTCTACTTCATTTAACTCTTCTTCAACCTTCGAATCTCTAATATTTGAGATTCCTTGGCACTTGTTTAACAAATGAATAAATAAATCTTCTTGAAACTTAATGTTTTTAAAAAGCCACCGATCTGTAATCTGCAGTTAGATTTCTATCCTTTCTCCTTCACATTAAGAAGTAAAACTTCAAAGCCCAGACTGCCATTTCTTCCTAATTTTCCCTCTCCACTTTTCTACTGCAGTATCTATCACCTGCAGTTTGGGGCTGGGTAGATGAATGTTCAGGGGGGAGATCCTTGGCTGCTTGGCGTGGCCTTGAATCCAAATTCCAGGTGTGAGGTGATCTGGTGTGTGGAACTTCAGATGACGCCCCTAGCGTCTCGGTTACATCCTAACCGCCAATGAACACTAAATGCCACAGTAGGGACGCTCGTCACACTTCATCTCTAGTCATCAGGAGACCATAGAAGTTGGTATCGTTATCCTGTTTTTCAAACGATAAAATAGATTCATAGATGTCAGATAATTTGCCCAAGGTCACACAATCAATGAACAGTGGAGCCGAAATTAAAAACCGAGTTGGCTTTCCTCCAAAACGTTTTTCTCTGCATTGAGCTGTCACAGATCTTTTGCTTTCGATTAAAAAAATAAAATGAGAAGAGAGGAAAATCTGCAGATCAATGTTATGAAATTTCTCCGGGAAATTTCTTTTCCACCTGTAAGCGCGGAACAAAGAACGCACGGGGTGTTTTGGTATTTCTTGTTTGGCTACTACTCTGAGGGAGGACAAGGAAAACATTATTTAATTTTTTCAAAATTAATTTCAATGTCTCACAGAGGAGATTGTTTTCATCAGTTAGTAGATACGATTATTATACTCTAATGATTGATGTACTCATGGCTTCTGTGCTAGGGAAGAGGTTTATATTTTTGTCCACTTTTAGTGAAATAAAGTCACGTGGAAAATGCATACATGTAAAACTTAGAGACCTGTGTAACAGTAGAGTACAAAAATACAATGTTACCAGCACGTCTGAAATGTTTCTCCTACCAATTACAACCTCATCCTTCCCTGGTAAAGAGGTAACCACTGTCCTTTTTATGACAACGTTTTTCTTGCTTTTGTGTATAATGTTGCTGTCTACCTAGGCGTTCTACAGTACCCCAGATCAGTGTTTCCTGACATGGAATTCTGCCCTACTGTGTGTAGCTTCTGCTCATTATCATTAGGCAACTTCATCTGCGTGATTTGACACCAATGTGTGTGTTCATTTTTGTTGCTATGTGCTATTCCTTTATATAAAAATAATACAACTTATTTCTTCTGTTTAGTTGGTGAACGTTGGAGGGTTTTTTTTTTTTTTTTAAGTTTAAGGCCATTACAAACAATGTTTACACCAACACCCCTTCACCTGCTTCTCAGGGCTCAAGCACATGCTTGTTTATATATCTGCAAGTTGAGTTTCCAGCTCAAACTCTAGTGGATAATGTCAGATTCTTCCTATTCACACCCCCACCAGCAATCTATCAATGTTAGTTCGCTCCATATCTTTGCTGAGACTGGATATTGGTGGCCTTTTTAAATTACGTGTTTCTTGCAGTCTAAATAGTATCTCACTGTGGCCTTAGTTTTCATTTCCCTGATGAGTTATGATGTCCAGAACTTTTGAATATGGTTATTTTCCATTTACACGTACATTTTTGTAAATTCCTGTTCAAATCTTTTACCACATTGTTAATATTGGGTTGTCTATTCTTTACTTTTAAATTTATAGTATTTATAACCTAAGTATTATGCTACACTTATTTAAATATGACTTATATAGTCACTACAATCTGTTTTGCATGATCTTACTAATGTACTTAGGTCATGTGGGTAATTCTGGCCAACATAGTACAATAGGTATAGGAGGTGCCCTCGCACCTGAAGCAACACAAATAACATCCCAAATACATGGTGCTTTTCAAGACACTGGACACCAGGCAGTGGAGCACCATGATCCCTGGGAGACAGCAAACAAAGTAGGTGAGCCCTGCAATTAGTGCAGCTCACCGCCTGGGGAGAGTTTCCAGAACCTCTTACAAGGAGAGAAAAGCTAAGCGGAATGGAGAAGACTCCAGGGGTTCAGGGGACTGAGCTGCAGACTTGGGGGCACAAGTGGCTAGAGGTTTGAGGACAGAGTGCCAAGAGAAGGGAGTAGTACAGAGAGAATCCTGGAGACATTCAAAGGGTTTCAAGGAGGCGGCGCCTGTGGCTCAGTGAGTAGGGCGCTGGCCCCATATACTGAGGGTTGCAGGTTCAAATCTGGCCCCAGGTAAACTGCAACAAAAATAGCTGGGCATTGTGGCGGGTGCCTGTGGTCCCAGCTACTCAGGAGGCTGAGGCAAGAGAGTCACCTAAGCCCAAGAGCTGTAGGTCACTGTGAGCTGTGATGCCATGGCGCTCTACCAAGGGTGATAAAGTGAGACTCTTTATCTCACTTTGGGGGGGGGTCTCAAGGATTCAGTGGCATCCTGACCAGCTTGCAGGGGAGAAAACTACAGAGAACCAGGAAAGAACCATCACGAATGACAGGCAGCAGCATCTAGTCCTCACACCGGGCAAACAGGAGCAAGGAGAAATGTTTCCCAAAGCCAGGCTGCCCACATTTTATAACTTCAGAAAGGGCTCAGTAATAAAGAATAATAACAGGGATAAACTACAGTATACCCAGTTAAATTTAAATTTCAGACACTAGAAAATAACTATTTAGTATTTGTATGTCCCAAATATGACATGGCCATGACAAACAGTATAACTAGGGCTATAAAGAGGCCGGTGTAATACAAGTACCCGCCAGACGTAGTGTGGGACGTTGGTATCCTAACACATTACTTGTTGCTGGTCTTACATTCAAATCTAACCAGGTGTATCAGGCTTCTAGTGATACATTTGGCAACACTATGACCTTCACTAGCTGCTACTCTGGTCTTGCCTAACAAATCTTAAAAGCAAGATCTTAGTGGATCCAACTGCTTCCATGCGAGGAGTGGGGAACACAAATACATACAAAACCGGGCAGGTAACATACACAATACCTGGTTTCTAGTGAAAAATTATGAGACATGCACAAAAGTAGAAAAATATGACCTAAATAAGAAGAAAAGTTAATTGAAAACAAGGCATAATAGACACAGACATAAGAATTAGCAGCCGAGTATATTGAAACAATTATTTTAACTGTCTAACATATTAAAAAAAAAAAAACTAGAGGAAAGATTGGGCATGCGAGATGGAACGTCAGGGATTTTTAAAAAGGACTCAGTTGAATTTTTAGAGATGACGATTGTACTATCTGTGAGAAAATTAGATTTGTTGGTTTAATGGCAGAATAGACATTGCAGAGGAAATGATTAGTTATTTGAAGACACAGCAACAGAAACTATCCACAGTGAAACACAGGAAAACATTGCACAGAGCACCAGGGAGCTGTGCATGGATTTCAGGCAGTCAAGATGTGTATGGGTGGGGTCCTGAGAGGGGGGCGGGGGTAAAGATTGAGTATCAGGAAACATAATTGAACGTAGATAGTGACTGTCATGAGCCCCAACTAAGTATTTCAACAGACTGGTTTGGAAGACAGTATGATCTATTTCCAGTTTATTTTTATTTTTGGCAAATACTTAAAAGTGGATCAAAGTGTCCCATGCTAAAATGACTAAGTCCATTTCAAGACTCAGCGACCATGAGTAATTTCAACCTCACTTCTCATTTTCGCTGCCATTTACAGACATGGTATCCATGTGTTTGGCTATTGATCCCACACCACCATATGATTGCCCCCAGATCTATCTATGACCAGCCGGGCCGGTGTTCCAGCGACACCTCAGCCTGCACACGCCGTGAACTAAACCAGTCCTTTCCCTCACTAGTCCCCCGTTCTTCTTGGACCCGTGCTCCATATCTCAGTGGACAGCACTGCGCTGCTCTTTAACCAGTTTCTACGTTACTTATTTTAGGTGACCCTTGATTTTAATTTCCTTCCTGACAAATTGTGAATTTGTCATTCACAAAGTCTGACAAGTTCCACCTTGAAACAGCTCTGGGTTCCATTCTCTGTTGGTGGCATCCACGCCACTGTTCTATCTTAAGTTGTCAGGCCCCCTTCACGGTTGCTGTGGGGCCAGAACTGTTTTCTACGTAGTGATATTTCTCATTATCTGGATCTTTGAATAATACCTTCTTCTCCCTGCCTGAAACACTCAACTTCTACCTTGCTAATTATCTTTTCTGCTTTTCTATTCTTACCCCCATGCTTTCTCCTTGGACACACCCTTTCACTCCTTAGCGACCATGAATAATTTGAGCCTCATTTCTCATTTTTGCTCCCGTTTACAGACATGGTATCCATGTCTTCACTCACAGATGAACAAATGTCCCTACTCTGTATATTCATAGCACCAGATTTATGTCACAGCTCTATCTCCGTATAGATTCGGGTTGCTATCACTGTGTGTGGCCTCAGTCAGTCCCTTTCTCCAGGGAAGGGAGAATATTGCTACTCCTTATCTCCCAGGAAGAATGTAAATCCTGGAACAATAAGCATTGTTAAGTGACGATTTCATAAACTCCAGACTCCATCGTTCTATTCTTGTAAGTGATGTTGGAGTTTGATTACATTTATAGAAACTTACACCTAGTTCATTGATATTACGAATGCATGATTGTGGCTATGGTGTGATTATTTTCAGAAGCAGACAGTGATTTCATACTGAGGTGGATAATATTGATAATTTATATGTAATTTGGACGTTGACACTTTATTAATTAAATTGGTAGACAGATGAGACATTTATCTGGGTGAGATAGAGTGCTATCCCCTTTCAATTAGTTACAATCATCTTCCTAAGACACAACATCTGAGCAGCTTACTGTTTGCTTTTATCTCATGGAAGGGCAGATGGGTTCACTTCATAATTTTTTATTTCATCAGTTTTCTGTGATTACAAATAGAGTTCTAACATACCTGTGTTGCAACAAATGGACATGTGAGTCCCCTCCGTTAAAAATGAACTCAATTAACAGTATCAAAACACTATTAATTTCAACTTCCAGCGATCACACGTAGAGATTTTATTTTTAATCTTAGACTAGCCTTACCAGTCTAAGCTCCCCTCCCTGTATGGATGCACAAAGACACAAATCAGCCAATACCCAGTTCTCCCTAATTAGCAGAATATACAACAAACTGGAACAAAACTTCCAGAAACCTTTTTTTTTTTTTTTAACACCTTGATTTATAATAAACTGCAACCTCTGTTGTCCAATTCAGGGAATATTTCCTGGGTAATAAATCACCAGAATGGGGTAATTCTTTGACCAGAACTGGGTAATTATTTGCTCTACCTTGGGCCTGGTAAGATAATCTACCAAATGACTGGGTGAAATGTCAGAGCTTCACCTTAGCTTCTCATGCTCTGTTTCTCCCAAGTGGCTGAAGCGATCTCATACCTTTGTGGGAAAGTTACCATCTTAAAGCCAAATGTGGAGGGGAATGAAGCTCCCCTCAAGCAGTCCTTGGATGATGGTTCCCCGTCTCCTTTAAGTGCAGCTCTTGTCTGCAGATTAATTTTGAAGTCTTATCTCAGGATATCTAATTAATGCTTCATTTTAATGTCACTTTAAAGTGACATTGAAACAAAGCTAAAAGCTCCAGGACCCTTTTGTCATCCAGCGCCTTTACTTCAAGGAGCAACATCTATTTTATCTAATGGAACGCAAGTTTCTGTAGCAAGGAGATATAATGAGGATTCTATTAATTTCCCAAGGAAATTTTTTTTTCTGTTTTATGCAGAGTTTTTACTAATATTCATGGAATTTTTATCAAGTACTTCGCACTGTTGTATCTTTTGATAGCATCACACTTTTTTCTTTTTTGCTTTGTTGCCATGGTAAAGTGTGCTAAAGAGTGTCTGATGTTGAACAAATTGTGTGGTTTCCCCCATGGGTTCTGTGATGTATAAGCTGCATAAGGTAATTTGTCTTTCTTCTGGACCTTTTCACCAATATTTATTTGTTCTATCTGCTTACCTGTTCTTAAATCAGACTAGTGTTTGGTATCACCGTCGTCAGGGATTTGGGAGAGTTATATTCATACCGTAAGTTGGGAATCCTCTTTATTGTCCATGGTCTGGAATATTGCAAACAATATTGGATTTTTCTGCTCTTCAAGAGATAGAATAAAACTCATTTGTGAATCTGTTTGCTCCTGGTGTCTCCCTCAGTGGCAGAGTTCCAGTGCTTTTTTGATTTTGTCAGTAGTAAATGGAATGTTCATCTCCTATTTTCTTGTTTTGATTCTAGTAATTTGCATATTGGTAAACAATCCAATTTTTTCTACATGTGAAAATGTGCTACGATACAGTCCACGTAGTGTTTGGCTGTGGCCCCCGACCCGCTTCTGTCCCTGCTGCTCCTGGACTCCTGTTTCAGTCCTCATCTGGTCATTCAAACCCACTGTCTTTCCCTTAGTGAGGCTTGTGTGGAGTTACTCTTATTAATGTTTTTGAAATCTCAGATTTCCAGACATTTACTATTTTAAACTGGCCTGCAGCTATTTTTGTTGGAAGAATTTTTATTATTTCTTCACTCTCTGGGCTCATTACTGGACTGTTCAGTTCTGTTTATTCTTCATTTCTTCATTGAGTCTTGGGAGGTTGTTCGTTTCCAGGAACTTGTCCATTTCTTCTGTTTTCAAGAGATTTTCATCGTATGCACAGACGGTATTTCGTGTTTCTGTGGTATCAATTGTAAGATGTTTGTCGTTTCTGATTGAGCTTATTTTATTTGGGTTTTTTTTTTTTCTGTTTCCCTTTAATCTATCTAAAAGTCTATCATTTTTTTTTAATCTCTTCAAAGAACCAACTTTTTCTTTCTTTGATTCTTTGTATTGTTTTTGATTTTCTTTTTTTTTATTAAATGATAGCTGTGTACATTAATGCAATCATGGGGTACAGTGTGGTGTTTTCACATACAATATGCAACATTTTCATCAAACAGGTTAACATAGCCTTTGTGTCATTTTCTTAGTTATTGTGTTAAGACGTTTATATTCTACTCTTAGAAAGATTCACTTGTACCGTGTTTTTGATTTTCATTTTGTTTGGTTCTGCTCTGATCTTAGTTATTTCTTTTCTTTTACTGACTCAGGATTTGATTTGCTCTTCTTTTTCTACTTCCTTGAGATGTATTATTAGATTGCTAATCTGTGATTTTTGTGTCTTTTTGATTGAGGCATTTAAAGTTACCACTTTCCTCCTTTGGCCCGTTTTTGCTGAATCACACAGATTTTGATAGCTTTTTTCTCTTTGTCATTTAATTGGAGAAATCTTTTGATTTACCTCTTAATTTCATTATTGACCCAATGATTGATCAGCATCAGGTTAATATCCATGACTTTGTGTGAACCAAGTGTTTCTCTGGCAGTTCCCTTATAGTTTTATTTCACTGTGTTCCGAGAAGACACAACATATGATTTCTACTTTAATTAATTAAAATTATATAATTAATATCATAACTAATTATAATATTATTTATTATGTATGATAATCTTACATAATTTCTAAGGCTATACAGTTTCTTTTAAACATAGCCTTTCCTGAGTGTCATAGATGATGGTATTAAGGATTTTTCATTTAAGGTTTTTCTGGATATTTGTTAAGTTCTGTTGACCATTAGCATTAGCGAATACAGTTTGAATTTACATTAAATAGTCAAGATAATATCTAAATTCATTATTAGTTACTAACTTTTAAAAATATAGTGATTCACTTATTTCTATCTGATCTTCCTTTGTGTCATAGAAACTTTTACATTTTTTCATTAGTAATAAAATATAGGCTTGTTATGAATATTATGATGTTGTAATATTTAATAATATTGCTTTGTAAATATTATGGTTGCTGCATTTTTTCTTTTTGTTCAAATCACTTTATTCCATCTCAGATTTAAACAGAGATATACACTTTTAAAAAAAAATTCTACCGCATGTATATGTAATAGTAAAACTAACACATGACCCACTTACTATAAGCTTGGTCCTCTCCTAACTTAAATATTTTCCTACCCATATTTTTTGCACAGCAGCTCTGAGGGGGCATGATCATCACTCCAGGGAAGGCACAGAGATGGCACACAAATTGTTCAGTTTGCACTTTTTGTCATGAGCAGAGTGAGCCCACATCCAGGCAGCCTGGCTCTATGCGCCCTACAGAATAAGCCACTGTGAGAATAACATTTTAAAACTATAATCGGAAAGTACACGCTAATTTATAAAACTACAGGGCCAAAACCTCTAGAATTTTGTTCTGAAATTTTAGATTTTTTAGGGAATAATGACATCAGTGCTTCCCTTCTCCAGCACGTTGGTGGGGGAACACTGTGCATGGTCCCTTTCCACTTTCTCTGTCCTTGATTTCTAAATGCGGATTAATTTATCTACAGTTCACATTGTTGTAACAAACCTCAGGGCAAGTCCCACGTTACGTAACATCCAGAAGGGTGAGCATTTAGGGCAACCATTCTCCACCTAAGGTAAGTAGGACAGAAATTAGTTCATTCCTTAGTACACAGCTTGTCCCTGGTCCTCACTGTTCTGTTCACATCACTTAACCCTTGTTCGCTCTAATCACAGCCCCGCTCCTGTGAGCTCCCTAAGTGCCAACCTACTTGGCATCCGGACTCTCACAACAATTTCAAGTGCCTGACAGTCATTCATTTTCAAAGGTGTTCAGATTTGCAAGGGAGTTGTTTACGTATAAACAACTCAGTTCTAAATTACTTTGCCTCAGAAATTATGTGAATCTCATATGTGGAGCCAGTTTCAAATGTAATTTTATTGTTCCTTTTTGCTTCTTGTTTATTTAGAAGGCTACTCTTTATCCTGGAGATTTCTCTTCAAGCATAAAAGTTAGCTGAGTCGAGGATCCCTTTTATAAAAAGGAGTGCTTTTATCCATTTACTGCATAAAAAAGTTAGAATTTTTGCTATAAGGAAAAAATACATTCTACTATTGTTCTCTTCAATGAGCATTGGAAGTTGCACTGGAAGACGCCTGGAGAGTGGGACTCTCTCTGTGTGTATTTTAAGTTGTGATGTATACTTCTGTTGTTCAGTTTATTTTATTTTTTTATTCTGATGTATATTTTTGTTCCTCATTCGCCACTGCAGAGGTACCATCCCACATAATTCAATTGCTCCATGAGTGCAAAAGCTGAGCTTTTTTATTTCTTTTCTTATTTTTATTTTATATTATGTACAACAACAACCACCTATAACGTGTCACTTTTCTTCACATTTGCACGGGTACAGGAAATTATCGCCTTTTACCCTGGAAAAATCACCTACAGGCAAAAAGAAGAAATCGTATCACACGGCAAAATCTGCAAATACCCGAAGTCAGTGGCTTGAAGGCAAAGTCTCAGAGTGGGAGAGAAAACAGTGTCTGGAGAGAGGACATGAACACGTACAAGAGCAGTCAGCGGGGAAAGGAATAGTCTGAGACCCCACCGACCCCGAGGTACGCCAGGTGCCCTGTGCAATCTATCACCCCATCACCACCACAGGAAGTGGTTCGGGGTTCATAGTTCGAAAAACTCTTTTGGAGTGACACACAAGTTGCTTTGAGGAGATGTACAGTGAGATGGGTTCAAGTATGAGTAAGAATCTTGACCAACTACAGACCGGGGGAGAACCCTCAGTCCAAAAAACCCCATAAGGGTTATCGTCTTGCTCCTTCCACCATCTGCCTCCACTGAGCACAGAGGGGATCTTAAAACCATTCAGTCTTCAGACTGGTGCGTAGATCACGTCTCCACGGACACAGGAGGGTGACGTTCCTGACCAGGTGGTGGTCAGTTTGTGTAGATCACGTCTCCACGGACACAGGAGGGTGACGTTGCTGACCAGGTGGTGGTCAGTTTGTGTAGATCACATCTCCATGGACACAGGAGGGTGACGCTGCTGACCGGGTGGTGGTCAGTTTACCTCTGAAGCAACAAGAGGCAGACACTGCGACTGCCAAGGTTATAAAGTATGGTGCAAACTGTGCTTTCTTTAAAATTAGTTATTTTTGTAACTATCTTTTCTCTCACATGGCTGTGGGCATTTGCTGCCGTACTTTTGAAATGAAAGGTGCACTCTGAGGTGCAAGGACGGGGCTTTCCCAAGGGGGCGAGGGTCTGGAAGTCCAGCGGTCAGCACGCTCTGGGCTCTCCTAACAGCCCGGCCTTCTCTTGGTGTGGAGCATCTACCCCTGAGGTTGGTCTGCAGTGCGTCTGCAGGCCTGGCGACCTCTCCCCGGGCATCAGGCAGCAGGACAGAGGGAGGTCTTTGCTATCGCACAGATATGAAACATCCACAGGTTGGAACTTCAACATCACACTTTCTCCTGCGGTTGGCCTTGTTCCCCTATCATAGTTTTACTGGGACGTAGCAGTGGCCATGAGGTCCTGAGGAACTTTACAACTGAGGGTGGGCCCTGGCTCCAGCAGGGGCAGAGAAGGCGCAGTGGGCAACCTGCGGTCAGGGATCACTGCCTCAAAGGGTCTTTGAGATCTTCCTTAAAATGAGCCTATGCCTCCCCTTGCAGGAGGGACCCTGGGGTGAGTGTCCCAGGCGGGAGCTGTCCTCCGAAGCCAAAGTTCGGCAAGATCACAGTCCTTCGCTTCTGCTTGGTGTAATGGAAGGCCCCCTTCAGGTGGAACTGCGGGGTGCTCACCAGGAAACCGCAGCCTCACAGAGCACCAGGGCCCGGCCTCCCTTTTCTGACTCAGACACTGCAGTCTATTGCTTCTTGAGAATGGAAGCTCATACCAGTCGTCTGGTGCCCACCACAGAGATCCATGTGTGGTGGTGGCAAGTCGTACGGGCCTGGGAGGTCTGCAGAGAGACATTCAGCAGGGCTGTGGTGTGCTAGTTGGCCGGCAACTCACACTTGGAGCCTAGGAGGCACTTGCAAGGCAGAGGAGATGAAGAATCTCAACTGGGTGCCACGGACGTCACCTGGCCTGGAGCTGCTGTTTAGTGTTGGTTTTCCACACTGGCTCATGAGGATCTTACGCTCAATCTTCCCTTGTGAAATGGGTTTGGAATCGGCACATTACTCAGGCTATCCCAAGGAGAAGGTCTCATATCCTACTTGGAGAAGCAGCCCTGTAGGTGGTGGGCAGCAGGTGTGGACATGCATCTTGGGGCTTTCTGTGCACATTTCTGCCCCTGGTGGCTGACAGTGTCCCCCTCCTGCAGCAGCTACACACTCTAAGTTTGGGTTTTGTGGACTGCATCCAACTGGCTCCCTGGCTCTGGGCTTCCTGTAGTCTTTGGGAGACATTGGCAATAGATTGGACGGCCGTAGGGGAAAAGGAGGTGAGCGTCTGTTCTTACAGCTGCCTTATGGCCAAGCCAGATCCCGTGGCTTCTGCCAGAGGGCTGACCTGGGTTTAGTTAAAGTCAGGTCACTGTCCCTGCACTGGCCATTCAGTCCCAGGTTTATAAAAACGTGTGCTGCTGTCACCTTAGGGTGCGTCCCCTTCTTGATCTCTCTTTTTTTAACATTGTTATGAATTTAGTCTCTGCATTAAAATGATGTTGGTCACTGACCTTATGTTGAAGTAGACTTTTTGCTGGAACTGAAGCAGGTCAGATGGGATTCTCAAGGTGGGATTTGGGGATTGGGCTGCACAGATATTGGGTGAACATTAGCATATGAATAAATTACTTGTCAGGAAAAATGAAACCATGTTAATATGTGCCATTGGGTAGTGTCACAATTACTCAACTTGTCACTGTAGGTGGCCTGAGATGGAGGACAGCACGGGAAGAGATAATGTGGCTGCAGTGCTTACGTGTGATGGTGACGATGGGGCTGTCACAATTGTTAAGTGACCACCCTTCTTATAACAGCCCCAGGAAACGCACAAGCAGATAAGGAAGCTGCCTAAATCATGTACCAAGAGGAAAGTCAGAAATCTTCCATGGCAGCTTCAAAACTGTCCCTTGTCCCACATTGCTGAAGAAAAGTTATATTTGAGTCTCAGGCAAAGGGCCTGATGGAATCCATTGCAGATCTGCCCTCCTTACGAGGTCACACTCACCACCCTGGGTCTGTTAAGGCCTCCATGGCTCAAGAGCGGAAAGCTCCATCGTGAGATGAGAAGGTGGGTGGACACAAGTTGGGCTGACAACTCTGAAATCCCAAATTCTTAAAATTTTTCTTGCTAGGGAAAGACACCTACTACCATTCCTCACCAATGAATTCAGATTCTGCTGCCCTTGTTTCAGGGTTGTTCGTGGAAGGATAGCAGCTGGGCTGACCCTCCATCCACCCACTCAGTGTAGTACATTCCATACGTGAGTCAGAACTGCCCTGATCTACGGGTCTTTTTAGGAAGGAGCAAGGTCGCACACCGTGATAGTGCAGGATCTTCCCAATCAGCAGGGTCTCAGGAACACATATGAGAGTAGGTCCCATGGATATTATATTAAATAAAACAAAATCTAAAACATAAACAGCTAAATTTATTGACATGAGCATAGTCCCCTGGGATTTAGGATTTCAAATTTTTGCAAGTACTTGGCAACATCGAACAGTTTGCACAGATGGTTCACTGAAGACCTGTCTCAGAAGACTTTCTAATTTCTTTTTCCTTTGAAATGTTGTTCCCTGTTCCTCACATTTGAAGAAGGTATTTACCATGATCTAAACTTTGATATGTATACTGAGGGTTAAGGTGAAATACAGGATATATTAATAATTCTTTCTATATAGCATTTTATAAATAGCACTCTTTGGAGTATAACAATTTATATGTGTGTATGTTACTAAGAATACATTTTTATTCTCTTGAGAACAGAGGAGAAGGCTACTTGTTATTATTATTATTTTTTTTTTTTTTGAGACAGAGTCTCACTATGTCACCCTCGGTAGAATGCTGTGTCATCATAGCTCATAGGCAACCTCAAACTCTTGGGCTTAAGTGATTCTTTTGCCTCAGCCTTCCAAGTAGCTGGGACTACAGGTGCCCACCACAATGCCAAGCTATTTTTTTGTTGTAGTTGTCATTGTTGTTTAGCTGGCCCTGACTGGGCTCAAAGCTGCCAGCTTCGGTGTATGTGACTGGCACCATAACCACTGTGCTATGGGTGCTGAGCCTTTTTTAATCCTTGATTGTATATATATGACCAAATAACCTTAATTTTTTATTAAAATGGACATATGGTTATTGCATATACTCTCCACACTCAACTAGCTTCTAGTTAACAAGAGAAAATTCATATATGTAAAAGTGAGCCTTTTGAGATAGAATTTAGGAAAAGTTCTGTGAGCCAGACATATGATACCTACAGGATTACAACGGAGAAGACATCACCAGGTGATGTGGCCATCACCTGCATGGGCAATGTGAAAATTGGTTTGGGCTTTGAAGGAAAGGTAAATAAAGATTAGGAAAAAAGGTTAATTAAGACTATAAAATTTTGAGGGCCTGGACAAATATTTGACATTGTTTCATTATTTGGTAAAAGACCAGTTTGGAGATATGGAGATCACTTACAGGAGCAGACTAGAAGTAGTTTAGCAACTAACCCTCGACTCCATCACGGAAGAGCCTTGAACATCCAGTTTAACAATTAGAGCCGTTTTCTAGAGTTTGAGGTTCTAGAGCTGAAGTTTAGCAAATACTAAAAGGTATTCCAGGAAGAAGGCTGTGGCAATAGTGTGACAGGGATGGGCTGAAGCGTGCTGGGCTTGGAGACAGGAGATGAGGAAACTCACCAGGAGACGAGAAAGGCTGGCCCAGGCTCCCAGAAAGTACAATTTCCCTCTCTGAGAAGGGAGAGCTGCTGATAGGGCCAGACAGGAACTGTCATCCGCCTGTCTTCTGAATAGCCCCCTTCTGCACAAGGTTCCAGAGAGGGAGAAGAAATTAAATGTAGGTTGGCACTGCCTGTATCTTTACAGGATCATAAAGATTCCTCTGCTTTTGGCAATGGAGACACACGTGGTGTGTGCCCACGTTGTAGGCAGGAGAGCTTTTCCGTACTCAGCCGGGTGGCGGGTAGCCCATCAACAGGAGTTGGTCAGGAAAAGCAATTCATTTAAAAGAGAGTGATGGAGAGGTTGGAGAGATAACGTGCGGGAATTGAATAGATGCAGATTTGCATGGTAAGTGGGAAGGCGCGGGCGGTGGCACAGAGTTAAGAGTGAGAGATCGCAGCTCAAAGTGGAGAGGAGGTGGGAGGAGGAGGGGTGTGTATTGACAGGCTTCTCTCTCAGCTTTGTGCTCTGAGCTAATTACATCTCAACTTTTGCCATTAACTTTAAAGGAATACATTTTAATTGGCAGGCAAACCCCTCAGTCCATTTTTTAAAGTGCTGGTTTTTAGCAGTGCTAAATGTCTAATATGTGAAATTCTTATCATCTTAAAATAGCTAACTTAATGTGTGCAGTACGAGCCTAAGCTAATTTTTTTTAAGTTAGTAAAAAAAAATACCTTGGAGGTTACAGAGATTAAAAAGCAGTGGCGCTTTTCAAAGACATAAATGCTTTCCGTTTTTGCTTCTTTTCCCCCATTCTTATCTATGACATACCACCAGATGCGATTGTAGTGAAACGAAATGTCATTTTTAAAAAATCTTTCATTACTGGGAAGAAAAAAAAATATTGAATTTCATAATTCCATGAACAAAGTTTATATTGTGCATTACTTAGAAGCAAATGAAATGCAATAAGTTAGGTTTCAAGATTAAATTAAAGATATGTGAAATCGAGTTTATTCTTTGTGTGGAAAAATGCCATCACTATAAAAAACCCGAAATGAAAAGAGGAAGCCTAAAATTACAGACTGTAAAACACAAGACAGCAAGAGACAGTTTTAAACTATATTGTACTTTTCTTTGTACTTTTGATTATGGGCACAAATAATGGCTTACAGTAAGTCTTGTTTTCCAATTATGACCCTTTCCCCCTCTTTTTAAAAACTTTTATTTGCTTTTCTAAATTGGCAAATGTGCTTGCATTTATGGCACACATGACATTTTGCTTTGACACAGGAAGGTATAAGCTGTGACATAAACGAAAGGCCCATTACCTTACATACCTACATGGGCGTGCCGTTTTCTCTAGCTTTTAAATGACTTCCAAATTAAAAAAAACCTGGTGTTTTAATGTCTTAGTCAATACAGGTTATTGGAAACAGAACAGGCTTTAGGTCTGATGGGGCCATAAAGATTTCTCCAGTTTTGTAGATAGAGACATACGTGACGTGTACTTAGGCGGCTTCTCTAACTGTACGTGTTATAAATTATTATTTCATATCATATTAAATTATGTTAACATTACGAGATACAGCACATGTGTTTCAAGTATATGATATATAATACTATGTAACATTATCATACAATGTTACATCTAATATTACCTATTACATATTTTTTTAGAAATCCGGCTGCAGTACTCTGAACTTCTATCTCCAAATGGGGTACTAGTACCAGTGTGATAGGATTATTGGGGAGATACATAGTGTCACCAATACTCATGGATTTGCTAATGTCCCGACCATAATTAGTGTATTTCTAATATTCACTTCCTATTAATCTAATTGTACACAGTGTTGCAAATAATTTTTACCCATGGCCAACATATAGAAAATTGAGTGGCCTTGCTACTCTATGGATAAAATCATAGCTTTTAAGACAATGCCATAATGGACACATTATAAGTTTTCTGGCATGCATTTTTCTTAAAACTATTAATGTGTAGATGAGAATCATTGAGCGTACTAGAGATTAATTCTACACTCATTTTTGCATTGGAAGGGTTGTGTAGGAAGAAAATGACTTTCCAGTTTCACTTAATCACATGTACATTAATCTGCATTTTGCAGTTTGTTTTTTTAATCGTTTTAATTTAATTTTTAATTAAAATCATAACTATATCATAACTACTTACATTCGTAGGGTACCACATGATGGTTTGATATGGAATGCTTATATCAAACTGATTAACATATCCACAACCTCACTCACTTAGTTTTTGTGGCAAGACATTTATAATTTACTCTTAGTTATTTTGAAATATGCCCTTGCATTGTGCCTATTAGGGGTAATCCCACCAAATGTCCTCCCTCCTCCCACCAATCACCCAGCCCCCTTCCCCATCTCTCCTCTCCCTTCCTAGATGGTATTTGTGTTTTATCTTTGTACAAATGTGTATTTATATATTGGTTTCACATTAGTATTGAGTGCAATGGATACTTCTTTTCCATTTTTGAGATACTTTAATAAGAAGAGCCTGTGCCAACTCCATCCAGGTAAAGAAAAAAGACGTAAAGGCTATATCATTTTTGTATTGTATTGTATTCCACGGTATACACATACCACAACTTGTTGATCTATTCATAGGTTGATGGACATTTAAGCTGCTTCCACAAATTGGGATGGCGTTCATGGCAATTATGAATTGGGCTGCAGTAAACAGTACAGTGCAAATGTCCTAGTGGTAAAATGATTTTGTTTTTCTGGGTAGATACCTAGTAATGGGATCGCAGGATCAAATGGAAGGTCAAGTTTTAGTGCTTCGAGGATTCTCCATACTTCTTTCCAAAAAGACTGTATTAGTTTGCAATCCCACAAGCAGTGTAAAAGTGTCCCCTTCCATATCCATGCCACCAGCATCTGCAGATTTGAGATTTGTGATGTGGGCTAATCTTACCGGAGTTAGGTCATATCTCAAAGTGGTTTTGAATTGCATTTTTCTGATCAGAAATAACAATAAGCATTCTTTCATGGGTCTGTTGGCCATTCATCTGTCATCTTCAGAAAGGTTTCTGTTCATGTCTCTTGCCCACAAATAAATAGGTTGTTTGCTCTTTTATTATTGATTAATTTGAATTCCCCATAGATTCTAGTTATCAGACATTTGTGAGAATCGCAACATGCAAAAATTTTTGTCCCATTCTGAAGGCTGCAATTTGTTTTTAATATCTAATAAACCACACAGATTATCAGATGTGTGTGGGGTATGAAAGGAAAAATTTAAAATACAGTACTTTTATAAAATTAGGTTTGAACATTAACTCTTACTGTCTCTAAGAGGAGACTACTTTGCAAATTAACGCACACACATAATAATTCTATTGATAGAATCAGATTACACTAGTGATATAAAAATTTCACAATTCCAATTCAATCTAATAATTATATGTTGAGTGAAGAGTGCATAATGTAATGGGGCCAGTTGTTTGCAATGCTATACAAAATAAATTTTGTATTTCTTTTCCAAAATGAATTTTATCCTAATATACTATGTGATAAGTTGGCTACTATGTATATTATATATGTATATACATACACACATATACACATATATACACACACACATATAAAATGCTTTTCAGAGTATAACAACTATCATATAGTCTAGGATAAATGAATTAAATAAACAGTAAAAATTAACAGCAAGTGATGAAATATTGTTTTAGATCGGTGTATTACCCACTCTGGATAAATATCACAGGATAGGTGCCTTAAACAATGTAAATTTATTTTTTCTTTGTTCTGAGAACAGGAAAGCTCAAGATCAAGTTTCTGGCACGGTTAGGTTTCTGAAAAGGCTCTCTTTCTGGCTTATAGATGGCCACTTTATTCTCACATGGCTTTTCCTGTGAGCAAGAGCAGAGAGGGAGGGAAGGAGGGGGTGGAGAGAGAGAGAATAAGAATGAGAATGAATCTCTACTTCCAAGCCCACCAGCGCTATAGAAATAGGGTCCCTCCCTTAAGACTTTGTTCCTCCTCCACTATTCTCTCATGACCCTGTGGGAATGGGATGGAGTCTCTTTAAGAACCCAGACCTCAGTGGGGAGGTCAGGCTCTTATCTAATCTGGTAAAAGACCATGAATAAATACAAATGTGAAAGGTCAGGCATTCTTTTGGAATAGTGAGTATTGTAATGTTGCTGTAATAAAATATACATTGTAAACAGAGAATAAATAGGAGGTCATACTTCATATGTTGGAGGATCTTGAAGATTGGTCTGAAGAATTTTATATAATTTAACATCAACATGAAATCATCAACATTTGTGAGCATGGAAATGTTACTATTTGACCTTCACCTTAGAAAGATTCTTAAGATGAAGTATTTAGGTCAGATTCAAACAAGGAGAGTTTGTAATATGAGAGACAGATTAGGAAAATTACTATAATGGACTTTATTGAGAATAAATAGAATCATGAGTGGCTTTATCTCTTGTTCCCTACCAAGATAACTTGCCACGTGATCCGTGCCTTTCCTTACTGAGCAATGTAACTTTCACTCCTACTTCCCCATGAAAGCCTCCTCCATAAACTCTTAAACTTCCTGACTGGACTCCTCAGACCTGGATACAAAAGCTCTCTCTTCGTTTGCCTCTTCCTTTAGTGAATTATTTTTCCTAACCTTACATCAGGAACTTTTTTCTCCTTCCTTTCTCTCTATTCCTTTATGAATTTTGACTTGTTCTTTTTTTTATCATACCTCAAAAATATATATTTCTCTAAGGTTTTCATTTGAATTTCTCTGCTTTGCTATCCTCTCTCCATGGGCAAAATAACCCACGCTCTAATTTGAGAGAGATATATTTACCTAATGGTGTGTATTTATACCTCAGTGTTCTCCAGAATTCCAAATTCTCTTCCTTCAGTCCACCCGCATTTGCTATTCATTTTCCCTTTCAAAGCAAACTTTGTTTTTTAAACCTATTTTAACCTTTCTCCAGTCAAATGAAGCTTTCGGTCTCCTCTTTGGCCTCCTCTTAAGTCTGATGTGTTTGCCTCCTGTTTTCCGGAATTAGACGTTACCTTACTCGTTCATCTATATTTTATAGCAGGTGTCCTCAAACTACGGCCCACAGGCCACATGCGGCCCACCTAGGACATTTATCCGGCCCACCGGGTGTTTTTGCCACCACTGCCTGTCCTGCTTAGCAGCTGACTTGTCCTGGGGCTCGCAGTCCGGCCCTCCAACGGTCTGAGGGACAGTGAACTGGCCCCCTGTTTAAAAAGTTGGAGGACCCCTGTTTATAGCATCATTTTTTACTGCACTGCAATATATAGATTATATATATATATATATATATATATTTTTTTTTTTGCCCTTCAAACTACATGATCAAGGCTAATCATTTGCCTATTAAACAATTACTAAGGGACTGAACATTGTTAAATAGCAAGAATAATGACATAAGTAGCTAACGGGTATTGATTGCTTAATCCGTAGCAGGTTGCTCTTTTAAACACCACTTACTCATTAATTCATTTAATCCTCACAACTTAAGTGAAACGGCTATTACTATATCTATCCCTGCAATTTTTTTTTTTTTTTTTTTTTTTTTGCAGTTTTTGGCCAGAGCTGGGTTTGATCCCGCCACCTCTGGCATATGGGGCCGGTGCCCTACTCCTTTGAGCCACAGGCGTCATCCTATCCCTGCAACTTGATTGCATGCTTTTTTAAAAGGCCCCTATATGCTTTATGAAATATTTAACTCACTAAATTTGACACACTGTCTGCCTTATAGTGTTCAAAACGTCAGCCCATCTCTCCTGACTTTAGAGCAGGCCAATTGTGGAAGTGGCGGAGGAAACTTAGTGAGGATGAGTGGCAAGGGGTCCTGCTGAGTGACAATCTCGGCTTTGAGGACGAGGACAGGTGGATGCATCGAAGGTTTGTGTTGCCAAAAGCTGATACAATTTTGGTGTTGTCTTCAAGAAAAGTGACACACATTTTTTAAATATAAAACTACGCATGAGACTTGGAAAGGGCATTTGTAACTGAGAGGTCCTGAAATTTAAATAAACTCTTTGATCTTTATAGTCAAGGGGTTTCTGAAACTATGGCTGACCCCAGGTGAAGACTTTCTTGGGGAACGCCCAGCCTTTTGAAGTTGGCATCCCACAGAGCTGCAGACCACCACTGCTCCAGTTAGGGTCTCTTTATGCATCAACTCAGTGTCTCCTGTTCCGGGTTGGAGGTGAGCAGGACAGACAGCCGAGCACTGCTAGGGATGGTTACTGAACTGCTGTGTCTTTTAAGGTCTTCCCTAAATTTTATAATCCAAAAACTCAAAAAAATCCAGTGGTAATAATTCTACAGAGTGTAGATGCCATCAAAACCTCATCTTAGAATCATTTTATATATGTAGTCAATGGGATTTTTGAAAACACGGACCCCATGTGTAAACTCTCTTGAGTGATTCCCCAACTTTTTGAACTTGGTATAAAGATTTATCCCTTTTCAGTTTTGCATAAAAAGAACAGCATTGTATGATTCTCTTGATATGTGAATTCAGAAGTGCTAACACATTAGGTTTTAGGGGAAAACTTTATTATTTTTTTTGTTTTTTTTTTTGCAGTTTTTGGCCAGGGCTGGATCTGAACCTGCCACCTCTGGCATATGGGGCTGGCACCCTACTCCTTTGAGCCACAGGTGCCACCAGGAAAACCTTATTATTCATGTCTGGATTTCTTACTGATTTGCTTCCTGCTTTGATGGTCAAGTATCATATGATTTCCGTGTATTAGATTTTTCTATTTGAGGTAGGTTTGCCAGTCAAAATATAATTAAGGAGATGATTTTCATATGCAAATATCTATGTGATTACTACTTTAAATAATTTGCATATTATTCTGGAAAGAAATGTCTAATTTGAAAGGTGGAGATATAGCAAGTTTTCAGAATCTCTGAGTAAGTTTTTTTAAACATAGTGATATAAATTGAGAAAGACGTTTCTGTCTTCAGATCATTCAATCTTACACTGTCTTACTGAGGTTTTGAGTCATAATTAACAATACAAGGAGCATTCGCTATGCAATGATGAATCTGAACAGAAAAGTATTGCAATGTTGGCCAACAGAAAGGAAATGTTATCCTATGATATTTTGAGTCCCAAAATTATAAACAGGCTTTTGCAGGGGTTCTGCCCCAGGGAGTAGGGTCCTTGAAGACCTGTGGAACTGGTTGCAATCAACTAAGGAAATAATAAAGTTAAATTGGACATAAAGAGGTAGAAATAGAGAATAGAGTTTACAAAGGTGAGACACAGGGTCCACTGCTAGCCTATGGGGTTCCAGGGAGTGGCCCTGAGTGTTTGTTCCACTCAGCTTTAATTGAAGGCTGTTTTCTCATTTAGCCCGGAGGGTAAGCCAAGGAAGGGAACACAAAATGTCAGCAGTTTCTCTGAGTGAGCACGTTAGTTCTTATTCTATCTATAATCACTAACTTTAAGGGTCTGGGCAGCCTTGAGGAATCTGAAACCTGAGCCTTGTGTGGGGGCAGCCTCCTGTCTGTGGTCACACACAGGTCCTTTGGGGGAGGTTAGACCCCTTCTGGTTTCTCCATGGAGCAGATGCAGTGGTGTCAGTTCTCCACTGAGCAATCAGTGGAAATGAGGAATTTCCCCCTTATCTCCACCTGAAGGCGTTTCCCTCTCTGATAAGGGTACAAGCTCTGCTGCCCACATCTCAGGGCTTGAACTGTTTCCTTGATCTCTGCCCCGGTCATAATAAAAATCCCCACAATGGGTATTTGCTTTGACTGTTGACTGGGCAGGGGTTGGCCTGGTTAATGTTTCTTCCCAGGCCTTGCAGGCAGCTTCTGCTAAGGCCATTGTTCCTCAGGTGCTTATAGACCCAGCAGGGGTATTTGTAAGCTGTGTCCCTCACAGGCCAGGTTTCCAGTAAAAACAGAAACTGCTCAGACAAGTAATTTTAACTGTTAGTTTAAAAGTAAACTAGCTAAACTGTTTTTATTCTGCCTCACTTATTTATAAACAGAATATTTGTCTGTTTTTCCTTGCCAAGTATGGGGTTTTTGGTCCCCATTCTCACTGCAGGGTTTGAATTAGATAAAAGGTTAAAAAAGAAAAATTTAAAGGGAAACAAAAATTTGCAGGGACTTGATTGATTTTGAAATATGATTTCTTTTTCTTCAGTTATTTTTATTTCTATTCTCCCCTAGCAAAATGAGCCATTGTCATTTCAAAATGAAACACGACCTCTTTTTCCTGTTTCCTGTATTTATTTTCTTTTATCTCCACTCCTATTTCCCCTGTTCCATTATATAGGAGTGTGGTGACCTTTTCTGTGTACATTTATAAATGTGGCTTATTTATAAACTTTATTAAACTACAGAAATGTTGATGAAGAACTTAGGTTTAAACTTGTTTGTGTGTACCTCCTCTCTGTCATCCTGTCAATCTCCCCACCTCCCTCTTTTCTCTGTTTATACTTTTTAAAAAATCTTTTGGATAGAAATACATTGAAGAAATCTTAACTCTTCACATAAATATTTTAGCATGAACGTCTAATAGTACTCACCTATATGAACACAATAGCATTTTCTCACTTAAGATAATTAATATAAATTCAACCTCAATGAACATACAATCTATATTCAAATATTTCCAACTCCCTTAAAAAGTCTCTTACTGGATATCTTTAAATCAATGATCCAAACTATGTTCAATATCTGCATTTTATGTTTCCTTAAAGCAGGAAGATTTTCTTACCTCTGGGCATTATTTATTTTTAGGATGTTGGATTTTTTTTTTTTAAGTGGTCACATCACTGGTGCAGTAGAATGTCTAATATTCAGAATTTGTGATTATTTCCGATCCTTGAATGGTTTTGATAATAGCACCACATAGATGATATTTTTTTACTGTTATGGCATCACACCAGCTGGTATAAGGTGACAGGTTTCTCCATACTGATGATGCTAAGTAGCTTGCTAATATGACACAGAGAATGCTGGCCCACTCCAATATAAAGTGCATATCCCATCATAACCCATAGGTCATCTGGGGCTGTTATTTTGAGATTTTCTAAATCTCTTTTCTCTCAAAACTTTTCACCTATTATTTAAAGTTTTTAGTATCTACTGATGATCTTTGTCTGAACCAATTATTACCTTGGGAATTGTGAAACAATTTTTATAATAAATACTGTTACCGCTTGCCTTTATCTGTAAAAACGAGCTTACCTTTTCTTGCCTCCTTTGCATTTGATCTATTGATTATTTAAAATCCAGTGCATCACAATCTCTTGCTATCTTTTTTTTTTTTTGTGTGTGTATGTTTAAATTTATCTAAATTTGGCAAGTGAAATCACCTTAGGCTGGCTCTTGTGTGTTTTTAACATGACCTTGTTATATTCACTTTCTAGTCCTTTGGTTTAACAAATTGTTGTCCCCAAAGTCACATGGGAAGTCACCCTAGAAGGGAAAATGCAAAATTGCAAAAATATTTATTAAAAAATTTTACAAAGAAGTGGCTAATACATACAGAATATTTTATAAATATTTTGTAAAATTTTTTAATAAGTTTGAATCCTTTTGCTTAAAATTGAAAGGTACGTGTGTGTTAGAGAGAGAGAGAAACAAGGGAGAGAGGTGCAGACACAGAGGGAGAATGGTAGGAGAGAGAAAGTTTGTTTTTGAAGGTGAGAGAAGTTTAAATTTTTTTTTTACCATTATCATATCCCATATGGAATGTTATTTGTGGCAGAGAGAATAAATAATGGAATATTCAAATTCAAGGACACTACAGGGTCAAGTAAACGGAAAAATACCTGATCAGGGTGAATAATGAAAACAACAGTCAACATTTTTCAGCTCACACGTGAACCAAGGAAGAGGAAACACGTCCATAAAGACTGTGCTCGGGGTAAATTCTGAAGGCCGAAAGAGGCAAAATTAAACACTTAAAGCGATTACAGACATATATAGTTAACTATGTAATTTTATTTATTTAATCATTATGAAAAGGCTTTAGGATATAAACTTATTATTTCTTCCCATTTGAAATTAGGAAACTGAGGGACAAGCCTGTTACTGATCAATAACCCGCCAAGGAGTGGAGGAACCGGCAGTCTATCTGCTAAGCATGTGCTCTTAACCAATATGTCATAGTGTTCATTAATACTTACCAGGTTATCTTGGTTTAAAAAACCATGAGTATTTTCATTGGAGATAATGCTAAAGCATAATCACTGGGAAATAATGAGTCCTAATTATTCATCTATTATTTACAGCAACCCTGAAGGTTGCATAGGAAAAATGTATCTTTTTATCCTTTAGTGAAAATGAAATATAATAGGTTCCAATGTAAGATTATGAAGTTGAGAAACAGAGATTGATCAGATAATCTTGTGAAAAGAAGTAAGTGTAACGGAGACCAGGCTAGAGGCAGGAAGGCTTTTCATGAAAAATGATCACGGTGAAAGTAGACAACCTAAAAGCTTTGCAAATCAGCCAGATGTCTCGCTGCATGTGGGTGTCTCAGCCATTCCAAGGTTAGTTGTAGAATCCTATGGGAGGCAGGGCTCTCAAGTGGAAATAAATTGAAAGCAGTTTTAATTACAATGTTCCTTGACTTGTTACTGAGGAAGGCAGCCAGTTGTATGTGAAGAGACTGGTAAATTGTGTTCTAGTTGTCTTCAAAAATGTCTCGTTCTAAGTTTGATACCTCTTAGCCACAGGCTGCCTGGATAGAGAAGCACCGGCCACGTACCAAATGGTCAAGAGGAAAAGCTGACCTCCCAAGACACTTGAGCATCCGTTGAGAGAACCAGGAGGCTCAGGCCATAAAGGGTCAATAAACGTTTTTTTTGTTATTTTCCTTGGATTGTATATCCTTTCATTTGTAATAGAAATAAATTACAATTTTCTAATCTAGCACCTAAATACAATTCTCTTTACGTATATATATATATATTTACTTGCCTATTTCATGGCTTTCTTTGTTTATCCCAGCGTTCCTGATTGGGTTCTATTATTAGATTTACTAGCCAGGATAGTTAATTTTATGTACCAACCTGACTCGGATGATATGTAAAGTCAGGGCTCTCGGATACCTAACATTTGCCAGACCCTGATGCTGAGCCTGTCTGTGAAGGTCTTTCTGAATGAGATTCCTGTTTGAACGAGTAAACTGAGGAAAGCACATTGGTCTCTCCAAAGTGAGTGGGCCTCAGCCCATCAGCTGAAGGCCGGAATGAAAACAAAGGCTGACTTTCCCAAGACTAAGAGGACATTTCTCATTACCTTGAGGTTTGGCACCAGTTTTTACCCGCCTGTGTTTGGACTTGGACTGAAACATCTATTCTTGGGTTTTCAGCTGGCTGCCTTTTTGGACTAGAACTACACTAGGAACTCTGCAGTTGACCATCTCCCTACACTGATCACTTCCTTAAATTGACCCACTTTTCACAGACCAACTGACATGTACCACATGTGTGTATCAGTACAGTAGGCCTAGTTCCTTATGTTGACCAATTCCATATGTTGACCGGTCCAGTCCAGTCCCTCAGGTGGTCAGTACACAGAGGTTTCATCTGCTCTCCTTGTTCTCAGCTTTCAGATTCAGACTGAAACTCCCTCAGATCATCTCAGCCTTTGGTTGAGGACAGACATTAGAACTTAGCCTCCCTAATAATCTAAGCAAATTCTTTACAGTAAATCTCTTTCTACATAATATATACATCCTATTGCTTCTGTGTCTCTGGAAAACCCTAATACACCAGGGTTTTTCTTCCTTTTTTTTTTTTTTTTGTTCCTTAGGTGTTAGTAATAGAACAATCAACAAGTTGGCTGAGTCCCAAGGTCCCAAGCACTTCCTGAGTAGTGAGGATTATTAAATGATCACACGAATTTAAAATAATTTACATTTGCCCTGTGTATCTAAAGGAAATATTAATTTTTTCTTTTCTCGTGTGTTCTTTAGAGAAAATAATTTTTTAGAGTAATGGCATTTTTCTGACTGAAGGGGATATTTCAATATGACTGACATGCTAAATCCTCTGTATTATCCATTTTTTATGGTGGATATTTAATCCTGCTCATATAGATTGAATTTCCACAGGTTTGAATGTGAAAGAAACATTATAATCCTCATATTATGGATAGCAATTCTCTATCCTAATATAAATTCAGATTTAATGCCTTTTTTTTTTTTAGACACCATCCTAAGCTGTCACCCTGGGTAGAGTACCATGGCATCATACCTCATAGCAACCTCCAACTCGTGGACCCAAGTGATCCTCTTGCCTCAGTTTTTCAATTGTAGTGGAGGCGGGGGGTCTCTCTTTTTGCTCAGGCTGGTCTCGCACCCCTGAACTCAAGCTATCCACCCACCTTGGCCTCCCAGAGTGCTAGGATGACAGGCAGGAGCACACAGCCCTTAATGCTATTTTTAATGGGAATATTTCTAACTTACATTTGGGAAGATACAGCACTAGAATGAATAAAACCACACAGAAAAGATGGAAAATATTTTCTGACTCATGTAAAACAGAAGTGTCTGTAGTTCAAATCCTACTTCAGTCATCAGCTGGCCGGCAAACCTTAGACAATTCACTTCTCTTTTATGAACTTATCGTAGAAGGGTTTTACCCTTCTCTGAAGCTTCTGTTCTGACTTGGAAGGGCAGATCTAACGACTGCCTCTTTTGTGTACTTTGTTTATTTTGTTTATTTGCTTTCAGAAGTCGGCAGGCCTCTTTCCCATGGGACTGTTTCTGTTTTCTGCGGGAGGGATGGATGAGTTTCCGTAGGGCAGCCGCCCTGATCTCATTCTCCTTCTGTCTCCAGCAGCCAGCACAGCCTGGCGCACAGTAGAAGTGCCAGAAACATTCTGTGTTATTTTGACACTTTAATTCTGTAGGGGTTGAGCTCCTTCAGGGTGTGGGTGAAGGTTATATGTTCTTCCTGACTCTTGTTTGTTTTGTCTTTTTTCACACAGATGCAACAGCAGGAATATCATTAACTATATGCTTTTCATATGTAAATACCACAGTATGACCACACCAAATCTCCCTGGATGTCACACATATGAATATTTTCTGCATGAAGATTCAAAGATTAGATAGAATTACCATGACCTTCAGATTTCTTTTATCCTTTCCTGTGGACAGTCATATCTCTTCTTTTCCTTTTCCTTTTGAACAGACACTCTACTGGGTAAGAAAACTCTTTGCAGCCTACGGGTCTGCGCGTCTTCCCTTCCTGCACCAACTATCTCAGGTGCCATCTGTGAAGGATGAAAATGTGAATGGAACTTCCTCTGGGCTTACCCAGGGAATCTTTGCTCCTCTGGGAGCTCATATGCAAAACAAATATCCTGATGCAAAATAAGAGCAGAGGAAGCTTCAAGAATAAAGAAAGGCAATAAGGTTTTATCAGTGACACAACTCCAAATCAGGCCTCCAGCATCACTAGCGCTGATTTCCCCGAGTAAAATGAATCATGGAGACAGTCTTGACTCGCTGCAAAGCACCATTCTGTGCATCCGACAGGATTAATTCATTCACAATACACTTGTTTCTGAAAGTACCATTATCAATATTATATAGAGTAGAAAATGAAGGTGAGGAGAGGTTTAGCAACCTGGCCAAGGTGATGTCTCTGACAAGGAGCCTGACAAAGTTTTAAAACCTATCCAAGAAGTGACAGCCAATGTGTACAATTCCTACAAATGTTTACAAACATTGGATGTCCTTCAGTCCCCATCCCTCCATCCGAGCACTCAGGGTCCACTCATGGCTGCAGCCTGACTTATCTGGCATGTTCAGGTTACATGGTCTATTTCCCACACGCCTCATGTTGCAAGTTCATTGTCTACCATCTGCTCCTTCTTCTTTTGATATTTTTAGATAGAGTCTCACTCTGTTGCTTGGGTAGGGTGCCATGGCGTCATCATAGCTCATGGCAACCTCAAATTCTTGGGCTGAATTGATCCTCTTGTGTCAGCCTCCTGGGTAGCTGGGACTACAGGTACCCACCACAATGCCTGGCTAGTTTTTCTATTTTTTAGTAGAGAGGAGGGTCTCTCTCTGGCTCAGGCTGGTCTTGAACTGCTAAGCTCAAGCATTCCATCTACCTCAGCCTCCTACATTGCTGGGATTGCAGGTGTGTGCCACCACGCCTGCCGCCAGCTGGTCCTTTACTCACTCATGTCAACCTGGGCTTCTGGAGGGTTCTCCGTGTAGGACAGCAGCAATCTTGGTGCATATGGAAAGGACTTCAAAATGTGAGCCGGCTTCTAAAGTGTGCAGAAGTGACACACTTCACTTCTGTCTTTTATTGTCCAGAGCAAGTCATACGAATTCAACAGTTTGACCATATGTAATTCACACCCAGCATAGGGTCTATCTGTCATAGGGCCAACCCTGGTGCCAAGGAGAGACACTGTAATTTTAATCACACAACAAGCCCAGCATCAGTGTGGCAGAGAAGCACGATCTTCTTCCAGGGAGTGTTAACCTCCCACACAGAGGGGTTTGTTCACTTTGGGGTAACAAGTGGATAGACACAGCTAAGTTCATTAAAGGAAGTGTTTTTGTTGTTGTTATTCATTTTTTTTTAAACCTCAAACAAGTAAGGAACATACTGGGACAGTTACCAAAGCAATGTATCCCTGAACAAGGGGGTGGGCTGGTTTTATGGCCAGAGGGTCAGAGGGAGCGAGGGATGATCCTCCTCTTGCCAGGGAGGATCCCTCCAGGGCTCTATTTGACTGGACCCTGCATCCTGCCGGCCATGTCCGCTGTGTTCTTCAGCCCCCATTCCTCCATCTGAGCACTCAGGGTCCACTCATGGCTGCATCCTTCAGTCCCCATTCCTCCATAGAGCACTCAGGGTCCACTCATGGCTGCAGGCTTCAGTCCCCATCCCTCTATCCAAGCACTCAGGGTCTACTCATGGCTGCATCCTTCAGTCCTCATCCCTCCATCTGAGCACTCAGGGTCCACTCATGGCTGCATCCTTCAGTCCCCATTCCTCCATAGAACACTCAGGGTCAACTCATGGCTGCAGGCTTCAGTCCCCATCCCTCCATCTGAGCACTCGGGATCCACTCATGGCAGCAGCCTGACTTATCCGGCATGTTCAGGTTACATGGCCTGGACCTGGGAGTCCATGACTGCTGGAAAACAACTTGTAACGTTGCTACCTAAAAATTGAGGCACATTGGTCTGATGTGGTTACAGGAAGAGCAGAGTATATTTTGAACAGGAATATAGTGTACAGTCCTTAGGACACTTGTGCCTATAAAACTTATTGGGTGTCAGTTATATGTTAATGACTATTGCAATTTTGTAAATCACCTGGAAACATAATTTGCTTATTTTTCTATTGGCTGGCTTTCTTTCTCATTGAAGATCTACACATATTTTACTATTTTATGCACAACAACAAACTGTATATTTAAAATGGGGATAGACATAAACTACAGGGCTACAGTAAACCATATATAACTTAATAAAGACAAAAATTTGACCATCCACGGAATATTGTATATTCACAATAAATTGGGGTTATCATTTTTTAAAATTTTCTATATCGTGGGTCAGCAAACTATAGTCTGTGTGCCAAATCTGGCCCTCTGCCTGTTTCTGTAAATAAAGTGTTACTGAGGTATAGCCACACTTATTTGTTTAGGTATTATTCAAGGCAAAGGGGGGTGGTTGTGACAAAGACTGTATGTCCCACAAAACCTAAAAGGTTTATTATCTGTCCGTTTTGTTGGGGCTCAGAAACCAGCATCCAAACAAGACACTTGGGTGCTCTAAACCAAAGGGGCCTCAAGTCTCTCCGACCTTCACCCCCTTCCTTCTACCATCTTACCCTCCAATGCCCTCAGATCCGGATCCCCTCCTTGTCACCTCTATCTTTATTGCAGAAAAGACCAAGAACCCAACTGGGTCTGAACAGACTGTGTTTTTTTTTTTTTTCCAAGATATGGCCTATCTGTCAGACTCAAATTCCACAGACCACAAGTTAATCTCTTTCCCATTAACTGGGACCCACACATTCTTCCCAGTAATCACTTACTGCTCCTCATTAGAATTCCTCTTCTCATCCATCTCCTCATCCCTCTCGTAACCTGTTTTGCCAGGATTCAAGCCCCTGTTATTTCTGTAACCGTACGATGGTATAGAAGCTTCTGCACCCAGTTAGGGGTTTGCATCTTCCTCCTGAAGGTTCCTGGGTGCATGTTTCATAAATGTGGATGCCTTTTCTCCCATTCATCTGCCTTTTGTGAGTTGATTTTCAGGGAACATTTAGATAATGAAGGAGGACTTTTCCCTTGGTTGGAAAACTTTATAGCAATAGTTTGTCAACCTCTGACCTAGACCAATGAATCCAATGGAGATAAACTGGGGCTACCTCTCCAGTAACCTTTAGGTCCTAAAAGCTGGCTTTAATCTCTATCCAAGATCTCAGGATGCGACACGTATAATGTTTGATTTACTGTCTTAACTTGAGGAAGACGTGATTTCACAGACTTCTTCCTGGTCTTTCCCACTATGAGAAGTCTTCTCCAGCAAACAAAGGACCAAGGTAAGTCTGCCAACTAGTAAATAAGTTCAATACACCAGTAGAGTCTGTGGTCCCCCTGGGCCCAATGTGAGTTGCACTTGGCTAGAAGTCCACCTATTACCAGGCCTCCCACATAACCTGTACTTTCTCACAGATGTTTTGATGATGTTTTGTGTTCAAAACATCATCAGGACACGATGATTATTCAGACCCTGTGCCAAATAGGCTAAAAATGTGAATATTTGAATTTTTGGAATATATTATTACCTAAGTACATGGGCATAGATATTTTGTGGGTGAACGGAGAATGGTTACCTTACTCACTTGCCATGATGGTTCCATATCCACCCTGCTTGGGATGCAGCCTCTTCAGAAAAATGGGTTCAAGAAAAACCATCTCATGTTCTGAAACTGGGCAAGAGATGTGACTTTTAATGGGGATGAATACTCTGGCCTCCTAGCCGTCATTCTTTAATTGTTTTGACAGTGTGGATTGAATAACATTCCCATCTGATACACATACGCCCTGCCCTGGGAAAGTCGTCTTCTGTGAACTATTTCCATCAATCTTGGGGCTCTCACCATTTTGGCTGTTCATTACTGCACCCGTGGAGGTTAAACACCCCCACCTGTCCTCTATTAATCTGGGGGTCCTGTCATCCCCATTGCTATCAGGGAGCCCATTTCTGCAAAAGCCTTGCCTGCTACCGTGCCTGGTCTACTGAAGATTAGCTGCCCCTTGCTAATGGTGCTGGTCAGACACATTCCCTATTGCTCTGATAAAATAAGAGATGCCTTCCTTATAGCTTTGATAGTGAGAGTTTTGGGCAGAGCCTTCTGAGAAGCTGAATCAGGTAGTAGGTATTTGTGTCTCAGACGGCAGAACCAATTTAGCAAAGGCTGGTCTATAAATCTTTTGATGCCATCCGTAGAGTAAGCCACTGTGCAGTTCTGCTATTTCAACTACACTTAATATGGGCTGCCACTTTTTCTAAGCTTTGGAATTATCCAGCAGTAAAATTAGAATGGTCTCCTGGAACCCCTACTAGGGGATTAAATTCTATCATCTGGGAGCGTTCTCAAATTGAAAAATTCTTTCATCCATCTTTATATTCTTTCCCCATTGATCCTCCAACCTTGGATCTTTCCAGCCACACGCAGTTCCTGGGGTTCCCATGTCCTGTGCCTCCTCTGTCTCCTGTCAGCAGTAATCTGGGCAGTTATTGATCTGGTGTCCGGAAGAGAGAAGGCGCTGACCTGAAGATGGAGTTATTGGGGAAATATAACTAAAAAATTTTTTTTTTCCTTCTCATCTAGAAAACCTCTCCACAAAGGTGGAAGAGAAAGAAAACAGTTTTATTACTGAATAAGCCTTAAGTCAAAATGTGACCCACATCACAGGAAAGTCACTAAGAGAATGCAAATCCAGAAAGAAATCTTGCCCTTTCATAGAGCCAGGCAGACGCAACTCATTACACACATAGGTTCCAAAATAAAGCATAACTGTTCTCAAGTAAGAGGACTTGACAAGGCCATTTGCCTCATATAGTTCATCCTAAATTTACCTGGTAATTGGGGTGGCCATCTGTCTTTGCTAACTGACTTTATGTAAAGTAAAAAATAAAAATAATCTCTATCACTAGAGGTGGTTTTGCAACTTGGAGACAGAAGCCAGGGAACTTAGGTCCCTATATTCCCCTGGGAGGGGAGATGGGCCCAGCTATTTTGCTCAGTGTCTACATTTCAAAGAGGTGATTTCCAGGTACTTAAGAAAGACATTACTGGGCTGTAGAATGGGCTAGAGGCTAATTTAGCTTTTAAAAGATTTACATATGGCTCAAAGAGAGAAAGAATGTAATACCTTTTCTAAAGCCAAAGTCTTAAGAAAACGGGGTGAGGGAGTCTTTTCCCTCATTTTAACAGGGGGAACAAGCCTCTTATTTTCAATTTGTTTTTACCTGTAAAGTTTGTGTATTTACCCAGTAGGCGGAGTCCTTATTGTATTCAAGAAATGAGGTGCAGACACTGTTTTTAATTTGAAACACTTGGCCAATTTGTCAGGCCCCAAGGTTAAGATATGAATCTGGTAATTCTCACTTTCCTGCCGGGCTCTGATTTGTGCTACCGCTCCTACAACCAATCAGTGTGCTGCCCTTGCTGTAGACGACCTGCCCAGCTGAGAATCCCACACGTTCCCCAGATCTGCTCCTCCTGTGGTTAAATCCTGGGCCCGGGCCTTTTCTGTTCTCAGTTGTTACTAACAAGGCCGTGGGAGTTTCCCCTTGAACCTTGATGCTCATCTCAGGCTTCCCTTGTCTTTCCCTTTGACGACTTCTAGCAACAGCCATCCAATTTCATTGCCCTCTTCATTAGTATTTCTCACCTCTCAAACTTCTCAAATGCCTTATACTGTTCTCAATTTTGTGCATACTTTTCCACAGGTGCAACATCCTCGTTTACCGCAGGTGAAAGGGCTGACAATTTTAACCTCTTCACGCAGAAATCTATCGGTATTCCATCTACCACCAGGGGGAGCTCTGTTTCTCAATCCACTCCTGATTCCAAAGGCGATGGTCTGAGGGCTTTAGATGCAGACCCCGAGATGGTGGTCGAGATTCACTTTCAGCAGTTTTATGGGAGACTAAGGTTTCATGGATAATACCAGTGGAGAATCAAAGAATTGGTATTGGGTAGAGGGAGGAGTAAGACTCCCAAGAAGTCACATTAAGAGTTTCACAAGGCCCCGCTTGTTTGGCGCTTCCCTGCCGCCCCCACCAGCCATGAGCTCCACGCAGTTCAACAAGGGACCCTTGTATGGGCTTTCCGCCCAGGTCAAGAACCGGCTCCTGTCCAAATATGACCCTCAGAAGGAGGCTGAACTCAGGAGCTGGATAGAGGGGCTCACTGGCCTGTCTATTGGGCCTGATTTCCAGAAGAGTTTAAAGGATGGGATTATCTTATGCACACTCATGAACAAGCTGCAACCAGGCTCAGTCCCCAAGATCAACCGCTGCATGCAGAATTGGCCAACTTCATCAAGGCCATGGTTGGCCATGGCATGAACCCTGTGGACCTGTTTGAGGCCAACCACTTGTTTGAGAGCGGGAACATGAAGCAGGTGCAGGTGTCTCTTCTAGCCCCAGCTGGGAAGGCCAAGACGAAGGGCTACAGACTGGCGCGGACATCCGTGTCAAGTACTCAGAGAAGCAGGAGTGGAACTTTGATGATGCCACCATGAAGGCAGAATAGTGCATCATTGGGCTGAAGATGGACACCAACAAATGAGCCAGCCAGTTGGGCAAACAGCATATGGCACAAGAAGGCATCTCTACCATCCTAAGAATCATATCCTGCCCCCCATGGACCATTCAACCATCAGCCTGCAGATGGGCACAAACAAGTGTGCCAGCCAGGTGGGCATGACAGCTCCTGGGACCCGGAGGCACATCTATGATACCAAGCTAGGGACTGACAAGTGTGACAACTCCTCCATGTCCCTGCAGATGGGCTATATGCAGGGTGCCAACCAGAGTGGCCAGGTCTTCAGCCTGGGTCAGCAGACATATGATCCCAAGTACTGCCCATGAGGCCCAGCTGCCGATGGGGCTCCACTGGATGCTGACTATTGCCTAGGTTCAGGGAAGGCCCAGAGTATCCCCCCTGCTACCAGGAGGAGGCCAGCTACTGAGGCACCCATACATGCTGTCTCCCCACATCATCATTTATCTGGGTTTTGGAGTTTTTCTATGTTTGTCTTTTTTTTTAACATGTGCTGCCAATGGAGAGTTTGTGGGAGTCTGGGTGGGATCAGGTGGCAGATCCCACTTGTCTTGCAGAACTGAGCCACCATGCTGAAGGGGAAGGGACCATATCCAGATGCGTGTGTGTTTGGGTGGGGGCAGGATCCCTGCCCCACGTTGGGGAAAAGAGACCTGGGCAGGGAGGGGAACTGGCCCCAAATGGTTTCCAGTTTCAACTCCTCTTCCCTTTTTTTTTTTTTTTTTTTTGAGACAGAGTCTCATTTTGTCACCCTCAGTAGAGTGCTGTTGTATTGTAGCTCACAGCAACCTCAAACTCTTGGGCTCATGCAATTCTCTTGCCTCAGCCTCCCAAGCATCTGGGACTATAGGCACTCACCACAATGCCCAGCTACTTTTTTTAAGAGATGGCATTTGGCTTGCTCAGGCTGGTCTTGAACTCCTGAGCTCAGGGAATCCACTTGCCTCGGCTTCCCAGAGTGTTAGTTTTACAGCTGTGAGCCATCACGCCCAGCCCTTCTCTTCCCTTTTGTCTACCAACCGGTTTGTGGTTTCTGTGCCCACAGAAGTTTCAGGAAGTTTTTGTTTGTTTGTTTGTTTGTTTGTCAAAACAGAGTCTAATTCTGTCAACTTGGGTCACGGCTTGCTACAACCTCAAACTCATAGGTGCAAGTGATCCTCTTGCCTCGGCTTCCCAAGTAGCTAGGTCTACAGGTGCACACCACCACACCCAGCTAGTTTTTCTGTTTTTAGTAGAGATGGGGTCTCACACTTGCTCAGGCTAGTCTAGAACTTCTGAGATCAACAATCCACTCCTCAGCCTCCCAGAGTGCTAGGATTATAGGCATGAGCCTGGATGTCCAGCCTAAAAGAAAATATTTTTTACCTGGGGAATAGGTTAGGCATGATGGAGGGGTGCAGGGAAGAGAATCCCTTGGGAAAGAGACAACCACAGTCATAAATTATTTTAGGAACCTGCCCAACTGGGTTTCTTTAGAACCCTCAAACCAACAACCCTGGTGGCCCAGGGGCCCCATGGGAAACCGAGGCCCATGCATGACTCGGGACTTCTGAGTGGTTGAGGCAAAGGTAGACCCCCCTCCCTGAGCTCATTACCACCTCCCCCAAGAAGCCTCAGTAGGTTTTATTTTTTATTTTTTTATTTTTTTATTTTTTGAGACAAAGTCTCACTCTGCTGCCCAGGTTAGAGTACTGTGGCACCAGCCCAGGTCAAAGCAAACTCAAACTCCTGGGCTCAAGCCATCTTTCTGCTTCAGCCTCTTGAGTAGCTGTAACTTTAGGCACTCATCCCTTTAGCCAGCTAATTTTTTCTATTTTTAGTAGAGATGGGATTTCACTCTTGCTCAATTTGATCTCCAGCTCCTAAGCTCAAGTGGTCCTCCTGCCTCAGCCTCCCAGGAATGCTAGGATTATAGGCGTGAGCCACTGTACCTGACCACCTCAGTAGGTTTTAAAGAGTCCCCAGCTCCCTTCTCCCTTTTCTGGGCCTGACCCACTGTACTACCCTGTCTCTTGCCTGTCAGTACTGCCCACAGATCCCCCACTGGGCCTCCGGGCCATGAGATAATGTGACTTACCGACTCTGGATCAAAAGCAATATAAACTTCCTTTTTTTAGGAAAAAAAAGTTTCACAAGGAGCTTTGGACTAAGTTACTTCTCTAATTAGGGAAAGGGTGTTTGTATCTCTGTTTGACTGTTGGGTACAGACTTCCTTCAGAAAGGGGATGTGACCTTGAGTGATGTGGCTTTTCAGCCGAGGTTGATAATCATGGGAAGTTTGATTCATTTGTCAGCTGTTATCTCTCAACACTCCCCGCAGGCAGGGGATAAATGCTTCTGTCCTAGAAAAAAGAGAGGGTTCCAGATAACATAACAGCATTCACTACAATACCACTCATCACTTGGCCCTTTAGATAATTTCCTGTTTTGAATTATTTTCAATGAATAGACAGAGGTAATTTTTATTTTAAAATATTACATTACATCTAACATATCCATAGCTCTTACCATGTGTCATACCTTGAGCAAATTCTTTGTGATAATTTCCTTATTTAAGATCACAACAACCCTAGAAGGGTTGAAGAGATTCATTGAATAGAGATTTATTGAATACGTGTTGAATAACTAGGATCCAGGTAACATTCAGTTTTATTATACATGAGACATCTGAGCAAAGACTTAAAAGGGGTGAGAATATTCCAGAAAAAGTGATACACAAGCAGCAACTTTCAGGGTAATTGGGAGAAGATGTGACAGAAAGTAGAAGTCCAAAGAATTCCTCTCCCAAGCCAGAGACTCTCTGGGGGCTTCTTGGGTGGAGTAGGGTGAAGTTGAAAACCATGGAGGTATAAGAAGGATGGAGAAGATAAAGGAGGGGGGGAACCCATAAGACACTTGTGCGCCCTCTTAAGGGGCAGGAGATGTTAAGGAAATGTGGGTCACTGATCCATTTTATGTGAAGAAAAAACGTTGTGTTTGCATTAATGTTTCAGAAAGATCCCTGTCTGATTGTACAGAATGGATTTTGGTCAGGAGGTTGGATAAGCAGGTGTACAGGAATAGAGGAACAAAACCAATAAGGAGGATGTTTCATTATTCAGGTAAAATTGATAGATGCCCTAAAGGGCGGTACTTGTAATAAGAGGGATGGAAAGAGTTGGATGTGACAAGCATTAATGAAAGGAGAATGGATATTTCATAACAATTATTGGTTCCTGGGTCAATTGATAACAATAAGACTATCTTGTAATTACATCTGTATTTTGGATTAATGCAATATTTTTTTTTTCCTAAGGAAGCTCTTCACACTTTTTGAAATATCATCTCATTTATCTTTCCAACATCCCTAGAGGGCCACAGTTAATCTTCTTCTCCTTTCTCGTATGTGCAGAAAATAGCTCACAGTGTATCAGAATGATTTGCTGGGAGTCACAGATCAGCAGCAGATGAAACAGATTTATAATTCAAATTAGCAAGTTATCTCCTGTCCAGGATGAAAGAATTGCCTGTGTGCTAAAGAATTGCCTGTGTGCTAAAATCAAGTTTCTCTTCACTGTATTTTCTACCCTTGTCTGGCATGTAGTTCTGTGTCCACATCTTCCCTGAAAGAATTCAGCCTCTGACCCCATCTACACTTTTTTCCTTCCTCACTTCTTTGCTCTCAATCTGCCTCTTAATAGAAAAGTCAGTAATAAGGCGAAAGTTTGTCTCTCTGGGCAAACTAGCTGTGCATTAAATACCAGCCAGGTCAGAACTATCCTACAAGGGGGGGGGGGGAGGAAACTGCATTTTAATTCAATCATTCTCTGTGAGCACTGGGTAACTACAGCGTAAGATAACATATGACCAATAACTGGGAGCTGGAGAAGAGAAAAGGTCAAGGTAATTAGAAATATGATAGGGTTTGTAAGTTAGCCCACGCACCTGCTTCTTTGTTACTACCCCAGCTTCTGTATCCTAGGTCCTGCTCCACGGGACCAGCTGCCCTCAAGGTCAATAACTACCACTCAATCACTGCATTGCCTCTGTGTCTTTGAATTTTCCATGTGAAAACACACATCCACTATGGAAATACACAGATAGGGGGAAGGCTGAAGCAGGGCTCAGAGGCCATTTTTAAATTTCTAGAGGAGTTGAAAGTGGAAAAAAATAGGTAGACAACTTTCTCAAGCTCTGTTGGTAAAAGAGAGGACAGATGGGAGGAAGGGTCAGGAGTATTTAGGAGGCCCGTAGTTATTAACCCGGAAAGGACCAGAGATTGTTGAAATGTAAATGAAAAGAAGCAATTCCAGAAGGAGGCAGAAGATGTGTCCTTAACACACCTTTCCCATTGTCCACATGGAAACGTAAATTTGAGATTTCATTCAATTTCAAATACTTCAGTAACTAACTTATTGATATAGTTATGCTGTTAGTTTTTAAGTAATTTTGGAAGTGGATATGACTCAGAATTTTGTTTTACAGTAACACCAAGGATTGTTTAAATTACAGGCAAGTCCATACCTGGGTACGTATTTTGAAAATGTTTTGGTTTGATGTTGATACATGTCCTTGGTTCAGAACCAATGCTAAGACCTTGCTCTGTGTAGATCTGAAGACTTGCCTTTTACAAATCCGTATTAAGTGTGAAAATCTTGGTATAAAAAGAAAAAATAAAAACATAAAAATAAAATTCTTAATTAAGGAAAGTGAGAAATTAATAAAAGTTACTTGGCCCCTTGATTTATTTGCCTTCATTATACTACTGTTGTTTTTCTCTGTAATGGGAAACTCCACCTCCATGGTTCATGTTCTAGGGATCTTTTGGATTTGAATGCGGCTATGGGCTGCTTCTCTTCTGAGAGCTTTGATTTTCAAAGAAGAAAGCATTTGGGAATATAAACCAAGTTATATTAGTTATAAGGAGCTTTGACTAATAAAAATAACGTGCCTTAAAGTGAAAGATAATTAGAATTGTCCTCACTGATATTGTCACTTATACATGTCTCCTAGCTGACTGTTCTTCTTGGCCTGGGTTGAAAAAGTTGGCAGATAACCTAGAATTCCTCTATAGTTCCCATGAGATAAACCCCTGAGATTTTGTATAAGCCAGACACGTGGGCAGATACATACACTATGTATATCTTATAATTCAATGTACATGATATTATTTTTGTATTGACTAAACCGAAGGATATTATCATGAGCAAAGATTGTACCATTTGAAGAAGGAAGCACACACAAAAAAAGCTTTTCTGTAAGTCTTACATGAATGTGCTCTAAAATTCAAACTTTAAAGGAAACCACAATGTCCTCGTTAAGTTCATTCTTTAAGTTCTAAGAGAGAAAAATGCTGTTTGTAAATGACCACTGCGAATGTTTTTTTTTTCCTACATTTTTGAGGCATAAATAGATTCTAAACTATGAGTCTTCAAATCTCAGACAGATTATATAGTGATTAAAGATTATTGTTCTAGTTAATTGTAACAGACAATACGAGTTTAATTAGAACATTCCATCTTTCTAGCGTTCATTATCTTTGGTTTATCTCCAAATACTCTCAAAATTAGATTATTTTTCTGTGTTTGTTTTTGGGAGTTGGTGAGGATGATTTTATACAAGCAACAGACTGCTTAAATTCCAAATTGTAGTGACTCATAACTTTTACGGCTTATTGTAATTGATTACATCTTGTCTCCAAAAATTCCCAGAGGTTAAAGATGACATCTTGTACCTGAGTTCCCTCTTTGTACTTTACTAAAGATATACTTTGAAAAATTTACCATTCATCCCTTAGTTATCACACCTAATGATCTCTGATCCTTTTTTCCCCTAACCTCTTAGAGATCTCAGATGTTGATTGCTGCCTCTTCTCCTTCAGGCACTTTTGCACCTTCCTTAATCCTAAACCCTTCTCTCTCTTCTTAATCAGATTCTTTTTCTCTTGTTATACCCTAAATGCAGGTGCTATCCAGGGTTTAGTTCTGGAACTTATCACACAGCTAAGAAGGGTCTCTCCTGGGACTAAAACATGTTTTGACTCAACTCATGACACAGTCAGTTGGGACTGAATTTATGCTAAATGTCCAAAGTTGAATTCAAGCATCCTGGTCTCAGTTCAAGGCTCTTGCCAATTTGACTCTTTTTCTCGCTAAACACACTTATTACTCTTCTGTAAAAATAGATTTGTTAGTACTGTTGGCTTTCTTATCTGTCCAGGATGGATGCTCAGTCTTGCCCATTTTTCCACAATCTGTGACCCTAGGGTTTATTTGATCTTACCCGGTGATCTCAAAAAAAAAAAAAACACCACAAAAAACCAAACAAAAACCAAAACCTGATAGCAAAGAAGAACAGAGTCCAGGCACCACTGTGGGGAACCTGATAATATAATTGACCAAGATGTAGGTGCTCACAGAAAAGGGACAGAGATTTGGAGTCAAGTTGACTGGTCTACCACTTAGTCATCTTGTAGGCGTCAGGAAAGCTTACTTATCCTCCCTGAGCTTATTTTCTTTATCTGAAATAATCTTTTCTTCAGATCATTATGTTGACAGTTACATGAAATAATAAATATATATATATGCATTTTTCATGAAATAATGTATATGTTTATGTTTTTTGATTTGAGGAGTCATGTGTTTTTTGTATTCTGGAAAATTCTCAGCCACATATTGACTCTATTTTGCTCTCTCTATTCTTTCTTTTTGGAATTACTCTTAGATAAAGACTGACTTTTTTTATTTGTCCTATATTTCTCTAATCTTTAGGACTTTTCATATCTTATATCTCTGTGAGTCATTCTGATATTTTCTTTCAATTTTTCTTCGTAGATCCTTACTTTCTCTTTAAATACACCTAGGCTATGTACAAATCACCTGATGTCCTTTTTGGTTCAATAGCAGAGTTATGCTTTCTGATAGCTTTGTTATGAAGTTCATTTGCAATTATCCTAACAATTGAGCTATGATTACAAGAGTCTTTTTATTGTCTTAGCCTTTGAGTTTTAATCACGAAAAGAAACCTGAAATTGGCAGAGATACCATCTGAGTATAGAATAAGGAAATATAAACCCTTCCATTTAAAAGGAGGTGATAAATGTTGGGAGGAGTAGTCGGAGGAGCGTGGACTTAAGTCGGGATGCCTGGTGCGTAATTCTTACTGTGCGACTATGGCAGTCGTCCTCCAGGATGGCCCCCGTGGTGTCCACCTGCTGGTTCTCACATCCTTGAGCCATCTCCCCTCCCCCTGACATTTGTGAGAATTGGTCTGTGTGACCAGTGGGATACAACACACATAATGTTGTATCAATTCCAAGATTAGTTTATAAAGGACATTTCAGCTTCTTTCTTTCTCTCCCTCCTTCAGTCCCTCCTCCTCCCTTTCTCTCTTCCTCTTTCTCCATCTCAGATCATTTGCTTCAGGGATAGCCAGCTGGACCACACAGTAAGGACCGGAGGCTACTGGACGACAGATACCCGGTGTTCTTAGAATCAGAACTTCCAACCCAGTCGAACCTCAGATGACTGCAGCCCTGACCAACACGTTAAATGCAATCCTGTGAGAGAATCTGAACCACAACGAAGCTGTTTTCAGACTCCTGACCCTCAATTTTTCTGTGTGTGAGATAATAAACATTTGATAAGCGTCTAACTTTTGATTATGGAGCAATAGACAGCCAGTACAGCCACAGATTAAGTATGGATCATTAGGCAAGTAAGTCAATTAACATTTGAAGTCTGCTATCCGTTCATTTACTAAATGAGAATCTTGATTTTTTTTTCCAGCCAAAGAACAATTATCATTTTAAATTCCCTCTCCTGGTAGAAAATTTACAGGTATATAGGGTTTTAACTATATGAGGAAGTGGGGGAAATAATCAAAGAAGGTAGGAAGGGACAGAGACACTATTTTAGGAGTCAGCTATGCACAGTCCTCGTTGAAAAAAGACAGAGAGTGATGTTCTGGTGTTTAATGTGGACCTGAATCCTTCCCTTACCACACCCACAACACCCGTGAATTCTTGGGAGTTTACCGTAGTCACAGATACTATGACAGAACGTAAGCATTTCAGTTACTTCACCTGACCACTTCTAGATGCACAGGTAAGAATTCCCCCGTACAAAGTGACACAGACTTAACAGAAACACCTATGGTTTTATTGCAGTTTGTTTTGTCTTTTTGTAGGACAAGCCAATCTTTACTCCATATCTGCTATGTACCACGCACAGCAAGTGTTCAAATGTGGAAAAGACATGGTTTTTTCTACTTGGAAGTCTTTGACAATAGCCATTAAACAGAAGAGTGGGACTAAGTTACTCTGAAAATTACAGAAACCAGTCTACCAACATCATGGGTATGATATGGACAGCCTGACATGAAATACATAGATTTTTGAATTTTGTTTATTTCCAACTGGGAGTGAGGCTTTTAAATTTTATTTCCAAAGAGAAGTGGGCTGAGAGTCAAACCATTGAACGTCTTCTTAGTTACATTCATTTTCCAGGGAGAAATGTTCCCATAATCTGCTCTTGCCAGTGGTTAAGCAAAGATGGTGTAAGTGATTATTACTATTAGAATCAGAGTCATGGTCATTATCATTGTGATCATCATGGCTAATGCCTCTGGTCTCTCCTCTTTGTGGATCTGGAAACTACTCTTGGTGATGTGTAGAGCCCTTGGCTAGAAAGCAAGTTTTCTCCAGTGTCTTTCTGTTTACGAGTGTCCCCTGTGTCGAGGATAGGCGATCTTTCCACATTTTGCAAATTCCTCCCATGAAAACAAGTAATGAATATCTTTATCTCTCATAAAAATGGTCAATCCTTCCTGATCAGTGCTGTCAAGATTACTTCAGGCCATGATATTTCAAAGGGAAATACTATTTGTTTAGTCTCACAAATGTTTTACTTCATTTTCTGAAAAGGAATCAAGCCTTGGTTAATCTCCTGGGACTCAGTGTGACTCTCTTCTGGGTAAAAGCACAGGCTTGATCTGCTGGAATGTTGTGGACAAAGGCTGCCACTCCCCGTGGGTCCCAATCAGCTGTTCATTTCAGGTGCAGCCTGTGGCTAGATGCAGCTCTCGTGCTGTGGACGTCCCCCGGTGACTGCCTATGAGGTTCCCCGTGCTCTTTGATCTTTAAGATTCAGATAGAAGATGAGGTGTTCGTAGAAATACAAAAACATATTTTTCCCTTTTTGTTAAGAAGCTAAATGTGAAAAACGGCTCTTTTTCTCCTTTTTTTTATTTTTTATTTTTTGACAAGTTTTGCTCTGTAGCCCAGGCTAGAATGCAGGGGTGTGATCACAGCTCACTGCCACCTCCAATTCCTGGGCTCAAGCAATCCTCCTATCTCAGCTTCCCAAGTTGCTGGACTACGGAACACACTACCCTGCCCAGCTAATTTTTCTATTTTTTATATAGACAGGGGTCTTGATATGTTGCTCAGGCTGATTTCAAATTCCTGGCCTCAAATTATCCTTCTGCCTTAGATTTCCAAAGTGCAGGGTTACAGAGGTGAGCTGCTGTCCTCAGAAGGCGACTCTATGTAATAGATCACCCAGGTAAGTTAGAGGACTTGATTATTATTTGTGAGGTGTGAACCTGTGGGCAGATATTTGTTGCTAATACAAACTATAATAAAAAATTTACTGAAGGCATAACAAGATCTCTGCTCAGGCAGGTGTTTTGTGGGCTCTGCTTTAGCTTCCGCTTCTTATTTTAAAAAGTCTCCCAAACCAAAATTAGTTTCTCAAAAGGTGATGCTTTGCTCAAATATTAAATCATGATGGATGTTTTCATGTAAGGCAGATATGAAGTGCTTAAAACATCCATTTCTATATATAAATGTAACATTGATAGAAGACTATAAGCCATATTTACTAAGTTACACGATCTGTTATAGGTATGGCTTCCTTTTCATACTCTTTAAGAGCTTTCACTTGAATTTCATATTCTACGGCATCCTTTTATCTCCTTTATTTAGTTACTCAGACCTTGGAGGACAGTTTTCCATTCTGTGGAGAACTTTGTTGGAAGAGGGAAATATGAAAATATGACGAGGTAAAAAATAATGACAGTCCGCCTGGGACAAGATTCTCGACATCACACTGTGACGACAGAATTGCAAATTTACATAACAATGAAATACCACTGCACAACTGTTGGAACCCAGAATGCTGACAGTGGGGAATATTGAGTGACAAGAGTCGAAAACTTAGGTCCACACGAAAATCTGTACGAGGATTTTCATGGCAACTTTATTCATAATTGCTCAAATGTGGAAATGGCCAACATGTCCTATAGGGGAGTGGATAAACAAACGGGTAATTCTCTGAAAGCAAATCAGTCAGGGATAAAACAAATGAGTATTAAACCATCCAAAAAAATCGAAGAACCTTGAATGCTTGTTGCTAAGTGAAAGAAGATGATCTGAAAGGTTTCGTACCGTCCGACCCCAGCCCTAGTTTCTTCTATATGTTTTACCAATTTAAGATCATACCAGTCGTATGTGAAACTGCCTGCCTGCTTCTATTCAATCTATCATGGTCTAAAGAAATAAAGCTGCCTTTGTATAACTGGCAAATTGTATTTTATTCTGATTTTTTATTACCTACATTATTTTTATTTTGCAATGCTTTGAGAATTTGGAGTGTGATACAACATTTGATCAATATAGCATTTTCCCATCTTCTGACCTGGCAGGTCTGACAACAAGTCATCTTGTTTCTATGTTGATACTCACAGTGGTTTTATTTAAATAAAATCTTACTAACACAATTAGTGCCTCATCTTTTGATTCTTTTTCTCTGTCTTGCCTCCAGGAGGAAACCTTTCTCTGAGGTTGGAATGTGTCATTGCCATTTGACTTTTTTATGTAGATATTTAAAATATCTTTTAAAATAATTAAAAAAAAATCTTTTGGTAGATATTTAAAATAATGAATGCCATTAAGAACTTTTGTCATATAAATATGGTAGGTAGGTTTTTTTTTTCTTTTTGCCTTCTTTTTTTTTTTTAGAGACAGAGTCTCACTTTGCCACCCTTGGTAGAGTGCTATGGCATCGCAGCTCACAGCAACCTCCAGCTCTTGGGCTTAGGCGATTCTCTTGACTCAGCCTCCCCAGTAGCTGGGACTACAGGCGCTCACCACAATGCCCGGCTATTTTTTTTTGTTGCAGTTTGGCTGGGGCTGGGTTTGAACCTGCCACCCTCAGTATATGGGGCCAGCTCCTCTTTTTACCTTCTTTCTAGATCATATTTTCCTGTATTTTTTGCTCATTTTTCTCTTGGTTTCTAGTTCATTTGTAAGCGAGGGACTATTTGGAGACACACATGTTGAAAGACCTTATCAGGGAGGTGGCATGAAGCATCATGTTTTATGTACCTTCCAGTTGATTTACATCTAAAGAAGAGAGAGCTTGAGGCAGAGCTCTGCTCAGCTGCAGCCCTTCCGGGAGGTCAGCACAGCGTTGCAGGTGCATCGTCAGAGCCAGCGTTTAAGTGGTCTCTAAGCTCCAAGAGACCCAGTCCACATCTACACCATGTTTTCAAAACTTTATATGTGTAAGAATCACTTGGAGAGTTTGTTGAAACACAATTTGAGTCTCAGCTTCTGAGATTTTCACGTATAAGCCAGTGTAGGGCCCATTTATTTACATTTTTCACAAGCTCGTGGGTGGTGACAACCTGCTGGCAAGGACCACACTTTAATACCTTGTGGGTTTTAATCTCCAACCTGGTGAGTGCCTGGTCAGCTTCCAAGTAAGGCTGAGGCATCTCTGACTGTGGTGTTCTTCTTTGATTTTGTTTTATAATATGTATTTGCTACCAAGTATTGTACTTGTCTCAATGGGAATGGTATATAAAACTGAAAAGGCCTTATGTGATAAGGATCATAGTTAATAAATCCATCTTGTAAAAGAAAAACTAACAAAATAATTAGTGATGAAAACAATAGCTGAACCTAAGTCCAGAGTCAAAACACTATCTTGGTAATAATTTCTGCGAAACTATTTATGCTGGCCTCTGGTTTCAGCTCCCATGGCTCTGTTTGGGATGCTAAAACATTTCTTTATTCAATGTGAAAGATACATGTAGCTTTCAGCTGCTTAAAAAATGTATCAAACGAACACTTTTCTCAGGAAATGATCAAACGTTTCCATTTTGGATCCCCAGCTATACTTTCTTCCTTGCTAATTCTCTTTTCAGATGACACTCAATTGCCCCAGAGCACAGTTAAAAAAAAAAAAAAATCACCAAACTGTAATAAAAAAAAAAGATGGCTGGGTACTGCGGCGGGTGCCTGTGGTCCCAGCTGCTTTGGAGGCTGAGGCAAGAGAATCTCCTAGGCCCAGGACTTGGAAGTTGCTGTGAGTTGTAATGCCAGGGCACTCTACTGAAGGTGATAAAGTGAGACTCTGTCTCAAAAAAAAAAAAAAGTTTTAGAAATACAAATGTAACTTATAGCTAATAATAAATAACAAACCACTTTGCACAATGGGAAAGATAATGTTCTCAGCCTTGAGATGCATGATTGGCACTGGAACCAGTATCAAGAAGCAACTCCAAACGGTTTCCTGTACTAGTAAGAGGTGAACCCAAGTTTCCACACCTCTCTCCCCTTGTCATGTGAAAATTAGGAGAAGTGTTGCATTCACTAATATAGTAGTAGTTCTGCCTTTCAGCCCCGAGTGTTGAGAACATATTGTCATCATCTGCCTACACACTCTAGTTATGAGAGGCGTCAGGAACCTCCAGACTCAGAGCGTAAGGGCTCTGCTTTAACTGGACAAGTTTGGCTCTTACCCCTCACAGGGAGACACGCACCACGTGGACACTCATGGCCGTCTCCGCAGAAAGCGTAAGAAAGAAGCCCTTACGGAGTGTGGACTGGGTGAGTTATACCAGGAGGGTCACATGAGCAGAGGTGCATTCTGAACTGGGTGTTGTCAGTAAAAAGGGCAGACGAGAGAGAGGATACAGCTGTAATTGATAAGTAACTGTCACTCACTTAGTGTGAGAGGGAGATATTTGTTGGTTATGGATTGCACAGTGACCTTGACTGCAAGGGTGTCCGGTTAGATGATTTATGTCCATAAAAGACAACGCGGCTTAGCTGTGTGAGTCAGATCTGTTTCTGGAGGTCAAGGGCTGATTTTTTGCCTTCTTGGTTAAAAAATACAACAGTAATTCAAGCTGGGATGGCTCTTGCTATGTGATACTCTTTCTGTAAGCAGAATTATAAATTCAGCGGTTAGAAAATGATTCTTTGTAATCTTATTTTTAGGGAAGTAAATAACAATAATAAAATACTGACAATTTCTTGTTTAGCTGTATCAGTTAGAGAGATAGCACCTTGCCATGACAGAATAAATAACTCTCAGTTCTTTTCTTGTAATAAGGGATCCCTAGGCCTTTGTAAGTATTTACTACTTGGGATTAAAGGACCTTTAAGATTAGTTAGCACTCATTATTTTAATTTTATAACCAAGTTAAGTGACTCCTATCACAAACTAATAGGAATATAAATCTTGACTTTTTATGTGACCTTGTCATTAAAACAGCTAACAAGTAACACATATTACCAGCTCTGGAGTCCTGTGTGTGTGTGTGTGTGTGTGTGTGTGTGTGTTCATCAGCCTATACTTTCTTACAGGAACTAGGAAAATGTTGACATGAATACAGTCACCTCTTCTATTTACCTGGCAGAGAGCATTACTCACCTTTGAAAAGCAGAACTACTCCCCAGAATGCTCAAGCATAATTTGGTATCCTCATGTCATCTCAAAAAGATGGAAAGACAGGAAAAGCTACCATTCTCTCTCTCCAGTGTCTAGATGATTAATTTGTAATATATTTTCTAAGATAATGAATTCTTCTTTACCCAATATTACCAACAATTACCTGGCATTAATATGAGTTTAACATATGCTGTGTAAGGGTAAACAATTTGTGGAAACACAAAAGAAAGGACAGATAATATTAAGATGGCATTGAACGTAATCTTTTGGATATTTTAAGGTATTTTGTGATCATCTAAGGTCTCCATCACCAATCAGAACAGTAACTTTTTATTAAATCTCTTTGTACAAGCAAAGCTAATTGATTTCTGACTATTAGAAGAACAGGTAAACCATACTTTAATTTCGATGCAACTCACATTTTGAGTTGATTGTAGGTACTTTTCATTCATTGCTTTGTATTTTTCTTAAGTTCTCCATAAAACTGATAAACAGTATTAGGAAAGCTTCCATGCATGAATGCCCCTCCTGAGGTCCCTGTCTCTGTGGGTGTGAAGGAGCCTGTGCTCCAGCAGCAGAGCTGAGGATGGGCAGGCCACGCTATCGAGTCTGTGCTGGGCTCTTACTCTGTGGATGTGTTTGGCTAAAAGGGCACACATGAAGCTCAATGACATACTCATGAAAATCTCCTCAGCAAGCATTTTCTGGTCCATAACGATTTGCCAGTAATGTTTAAGCAGCATGAGAAAAAAAAAAAGTTTCCAATTTGCCTTTTTGCTGATTTTTGTGACTTCTTCCATCCCGACCAATTTCAACTACCAAGTATTTAGTAGTAGCACCAATTGCAACATTGCTGATAATTTAATAATTGTCCATCACCAGGCAGTACAGACAAGCCCCAGAGCCTCACTGGTATTGTTCTTCAAGTAGATTAAATAATTAGTGAAGGAAAAAATTAGGAAAACAGTAGGAAACAAACATGTCGAAAGACATTGTCAGGGAGTCAGTGTGACGCATCACGTTTTAAATATCTTCCTTTTACGCCTGATCTGTGGGCTTTCTTTTTTATCATGAAGGATGCTGAACTTTACTGAATGCTTGTCCTGCGTCTATTGGAAAGATCATACGGTTTTTACTTTTGGTGCTGCTTAGGTGGTGAATCATATTTTCTGAGCTGTGTATGTTGAACCATCCTTGCATCTCTGGGATGAAACACATGTGATCATGTTGAAGTATCTCTTTACGGTGCCGTTGGACCGGATTTGCTAGTGTTTTGTTCAATATTTTTGTGTCTATGTTCTCCAGGCATATTGGTCTCTAGTTTGTGTTTATGTGGCATTGTTTTTGCCTTTGACATCAACGTGATATTGGCTGCATAGAAGGAGTAAGGGAAGATTCCCCCCTTTTTGATTATTTGTAACAGTTTTAGTATAATTGATATCATTACAAGCACAACTACAAAACACGGATAAAACAAATGGTAAATGACACAAACAAATGGAAAAACATCCCATAGTCATGGATTGGAAGAAGTAATGCAAAAAACACCGTACTGCTCAAAGCAACCTATAGATTGAACACAATCCTTATTAAAATAGCAACTTAATTTTTCACAGCGTTAGAAAAAAAATCCTAAAATTTATATGGAGCCAAGAAAAAGAGTCCAAATAGAGAATCAATCATAAGCAAAAAGAACAAATCTGGAGGCATCATAATACCTGCCTTCAAATCACTTTATAAGGCAAGAACAACCAAAAAAGCATAATGGTATAATATAAAGGAGATGGACAGACCAGTGGACAAGTATAGAAAATCCAGAAATAAAGTCACATAACTACACCCTCCATCACCCACAAAGTAGACAGAATAATGCACTATTCAGTAAAGGAATGAATGGCACTGGGAAGGTTAGGGAAGTGAATTGGGAAGAATTTGAAGCATACAATGTTTAAGTTAAGATGAATCAAAGACTTAAATGTTAGACCTGAAACCACAACAATTCTAGAAGAAAATCAAGGAAAAACTCTTCTGGACATGAGCGTAAGCAAAGAATTAATAGCTAAGACCTCAAAGGCAAGTGTGACAAAAACAAAAGTAAGTAAATGGAACGGAATTGAACTTAAAGCTTCTGCACAGTAAAGAACATGGTCAGCAGAATAAATGGACGGTGTACAGAATGGGGAAAAGTGTTAGCAAACTGTATACTTGGCAATGAGTAATATCCAAAATCTATAATGAACTCAAACAACTCAGCCCCCAAAATAACAAAAACAAATAATCCCATTAAAATGTAGGCTAGTGACGTGTGAATAGACATTTTTCAAAAAAGCTATTCAGACGGCCAAAACATATATGAGAAAAATTCTCAAAATCACTACTCATCAGAGAAATGCAAATGAAAACCTCAGTGAGACACGACCTTACCCCAATCAGAATGACCCTTTTAAAAAGTCACAACACGATCATGCTGGTACAGATGCAATGAAAAGTGAACGCTGATACACTGTTGGTGGGTGTGTGAATTATTCCCCCTTCTGTGGAAAACTGTATGGAGATTTCTCAAAGAAACATAAGTAGATCTACCATTTGATCCAGCAATCCCACTCCTGGGTATCTACACAGAGGGAAAGGAGTTGTGTGTGTATATATATGAAATAAATCCTGCATTTGACTATGTTTATCATAGTACACTTCACAATTGCAAGGATGTAGAACCAACTAAGCTTTTATCAACTGAGGAGTAGATAAAGAAAATAGGGGGCAGCCCCTGTGGCTCAAAGGAGCAGGGCACCGGCCCCATATGCCAGAGGTGTTGGGTTCAAACCTGGGCTTGTGCCAAAAACCTGCAAAAAGAAAGAAAGAAAGAAAATGGGTTATATATGACATATGGAATACAACTCAGGCATAAAAAAGAATAAAATAGTATCTTTTGCAGCAACTTGGATAAAACCAGACAATATTATCTTAAGTGAAGTAACACAGGAATGGAAAACCAAATACCCCAAGTTCTCACTCATCAGTAGAAGCTGAATGTTGGCTGCACATGGCGTAACATGGGGTGAAGGACATTGAAACTCAGGAGGTGTGAGTGACAGACGAAAACTTACGTGTTGGGTGCAGAGTAAGCAGTCCTGGGGACAGGCACACAACCATGGAACAATTGCCTTTACACTTGGAAATAAAAATTTGAAAAACTGCAAAAAAAAGTTTTTTAAAAACTTCTTTTCATATTATATGCTAGTTCTGTTGGGTATTAAAGACAGAAGACTGGGCTGGGCATGGTGACTCACGCCTGTAATCCTAGCTCTCTGGGAGGCCAAGGTGGATGGATTGCTTGAGCTCAAGAGTTCGAGACTAGCCTAAGCAAGAGTGAGACCTGCTCTACTAAAAACAGTAAAACTACCCTGGGTGGTGGTGCATGGCCCTAGTCCTTAGCTATTCAGGAAGCTGAGGCAGGAGTATCTCGTGAGCCCAAGAGTTCGAGGTTGCGGAGAGCTATGAAGATGCCAGGGCAATGGAATGAGACTCTGTTTCAAAAGAATGAAATGAAAATGAAATGAAAAGAAATGAAAAAGTAAAATAGAATAAAGATGGAAGCATGATACAGAGAACACAGGGATAGGCTTGGATACACAATGCCTTCTATTTACACTGGAGCTAAACTCACCCCCCCCACACACACACACACTTATTATAAGGCAAAGAAAAGTTTATTTAGCTTTTCATTCTTAAACTTCTTGACTAACATATACTAGTTACTCATCAATTGCTTTGATAATACACGTTTATATATGTGTGTGCATATACGTGTATATGCATATGTGTATATGTGTGTGTATATATATATATAAAACCTTTCTGAAAAATGATAGTATTAAAAAATACAAGAGATAAACTCAGACATTTTCTAAAATTTGGAAAAGCTTTCATGGATCAGTCATTTGGATAAGTTCCCAACAGCTTTTTGTTGTTGTTGTTGTTGTTTTTAATTCTTTTAAAATCTTCCTCCTTTTTGGACAGAGAGAGAGGAACTCCAAGTCTTTGAAATACTAAGCTATTTATGCTAGCCTTAGGTGATTACAGTTTTCTATTTACTGGAGCTATTGATTTTAATGCATGTGGTACAATTATATTTTACTATATTATTTGTTAATGTTCCTCTCTGTGGAAACATTTTCCCATGCAATATGTTTGTGTGTGGTGAATGTTATTGCAAATAAAATACCTTAAATTGAATTTGAAATAGATGGAGTATAGGTATCTCTGATAAAGGTCATTGCAAATTTTTGATAAGTCTATCTTGGTTATCAATTTAATGACAATCAGTATTATCATCTTACTTTAAAGATTAAAATTCAAGGACTTTTTTATATGTTGGAAGGAATTAACATCAAAAACCACGAGGATTATCAATATACGATTGGTCTGTAGAAAAGACAACCAGAGCTGTCAGTTTCTTCTTTATATTCTGACGTGTGGCTTCAATTATGCACAGAAAAGTGGCCCAGAGACAGACGTGACTTTCTGTATCTGTACCGAGTTACGTCACTCTTGGGCTTTGGAATGAGAATATGTATGGCAAACTTTATGTCAGAAGGAATATTCAATTGTCGAAGTCATTTTCTGTGTAATTTCTGATTTTGTATTGCATTACCTCTATGGGCTTAATTACTGAAATTCTCTTTGCATGGCATGGGAATACAGATAGACAATTTAAATAAGGAAAGATGCTATCCTTGCTAGTTTTTCAAGTTCAAGATTTCAAAAGTCCTTGTGAGAAGTTGAACTTCCCTAGTGAATCTGGCTAGAACTTTTTATTCTAATTCAAACCTGCTACTACCTATTACCTCTCATCTTTTATTTCTTCACCAGGCTAACTTAAAGGCATTTCTCTTGGATAAAATACTTTTGATTTTTTTTAAATACTTTTGATTTTCAATGAAAGAAATATCTTAACTTACTTTTTATAGCTCTTCCCAAATGGAAACACACTCTCCATCTGAGTTCATCTCTTTTACTGATTAATAATCCATATATCATACTTCTTCCTTCTACAGAATCAACTGTCTGGGTGAATTTAAGCGAGAACTTCAAATGGCCAGTTTCCTAAAAAGTGATGTATTTTGTACTAAGTAAGTCCAATTGGGGCAAGGTACTCGTTTTCATGGCAGTTCAACAAGTCTCCTGCCAAAGCATTATATTTTATCACAATAACCCCAAATAATACACACCCTCGCTTAACTTTTTTTTTTTAATTTGGAGTGAATTGCTATAAAAGAAAAAACTCTATTTTTTTCTCACATAATACTAGAGACTTATTTACTATCGCAGGAAAGTATATGATTGTTAATTGTCATTGGTCATTATTTTATCAAGAAATATGCTTCAATTTTCTTGTCTGTAAGAGTAGTCAATTGCACTGGATGATTTTTAAGTTTTCTTAAGCGATTTAGACTGCAATTATTCTATGCACTTTGTGATGGTTGAAGACCACTGTTTGGGATATTCTAAGGTCTTTTTTTTTTTTTTTTAGGAAACTAAGGAATAAATCAGCAAGGCTTAATGTATTTTTAAAGTACTTTGTAAGTACTTAGAAGTAAGATCAGTAAGAAAACTTAGAAACAATAAATAGTATTGGGGGAGCAAATGGCAGGTGTGCTGGGTCTGTGTAACACACCCTATTCCTCCCTCCTACTTGTTTGAGCTCTGTCTGTGGCTAGCCCCTTCTAAACTAAGAGAAACACAGCCATCTTCATGGACGCCTTTGCGTGTTAAGCTGTGAATCTTTGAAGAGTTGAGACCCTCCATGTTAAAGGACGCCAGCATCTTCTTCTAGCTTTGTCTTCCACAGTGTACACACTGCACGCCGTCAGGACCAGGCAACAGCCTGTTTTAATTGTACCCCACACATCTCATCTTAGTTCATGCCGTTCCTTCATCTGAAATCCACACTCACTCTGCTCAGCCTTTCAGATTTCCAGCCATCACTCAGGGCCTGGCCAAAAGGCCATCTCTTTTATGATGCCCAGATTGATGAGGTCTCTCTCTCAAGACCATTTCATGCAGCTTTATTTCATGGTTACCCGGGATCTGTTTTTATTCCTCTTAAAATATCTTTGTTTCACAGGGACTAAAATAGTGAATCTCACTCTTTTTGTTTTCACTCTCTTCCCTCGCCTAAGCTCCTACTTCAAAGCATGTAACAGGCAGAGGACATATGGCTCCCCCAGTGTCATTCATCTCCTTTCTAATAACTTTTTCTGCATTTTACAGCCACGAGAGAAATCACAGTAGGACTGATAGCATCTGATTGACAGTGACGGAGTGAATGTCTTAGATTTTTAAACTGTCCTAGAATTAACTGAGTTTTTCTGGGTAGAATGTATATGCTTTCATTATTATCTTAAGAATATATTTATACAGACAATGGATTCGAAATCTTCCTTTATACGTTTCATACATGGCGCACAACATATAATTTAAAAATTTTTCTATAATACTTCAAGATGAGGCTGAAAATTTTTGATATTACCCACTGTGTAGAGTGATTATTTTTGTAGAAAAGGTTTCTAAAAGTGGATGGAGTAGACCAAAAGATATGAATGTTTTTAATTGAAAGATTTCATCAAAAGCGTTCAGTTAAAATCCCTGATGAATAGTGTCGGGAAACTCCCATTTCCCCATACTGTGCCCACCATCAAGTATGGGCCTTTATAGATTTTTGCCATCAGATGGGCGAGATGTGTCTCTGATACGAGGTTGTCTTCTGCCTTGTGATAATTTTGATTTCTTTCAGTGAGTCATTCCTATCCAAGGGGTAATAAGTGAAACTCTCTCTCAAAAAAAAAAAAAAAAAAAGAATCTATTATAACTTTTGTCTTTTGTATTGTTGATGTTAAAGGTTAATTGTCAACCATCAATGTATGTAAAGTTGTTACATTGTATGTTTATTTGTACCATTTTTATTATTGTATTGTTATATTTTATTCTTGTATGTTTTGAACAGTTATACTCTTGTGTTGGTTGAATTTGCAGATATGGAACCCAAAGATACAGAGAATTATTACATTCTTTCTGAGTTTGGATTTTTTTTAGTTTTACCAAATAGTCTATCATTTAGTAAAAGCATCATATATGCTTTCCTGAAAACTGACTAATACGGTAATTATAGTACAACGTTTTATAAACCTGTAAAATAGCTTTGCATTTTTGCTTAACCTTTTTAATCCTGATTTTTTAAAAATGTGATTCTGAGTTCAATGTGTTACTTTTAGGTTTAGAATTCTTGCATAGAAACACAAAAAGATAAATAGAGAGATATGGATTTGCAAAGCTTTTAACATGTATTTATGTATGTATCATTCATAAAATGCCTTCACGTATATGATATAGATCATGCATGACTCATGGGTTTTGGACTTTATAGTAGTGCCCAAGTCATAGGCATTCAGTGCATTCCTTTTGAGATTACATCCTGATAAACACATTAAAAAATGAAAAATGTGTAATGAAAGAAATTATAATTTAGGGCGGCGCCTGTGGCTCAAAGGAGTAGGGTGCAGGCCCCATAGACCAGAGGTGGTGGGTTCAAACCCAGCCTGGGCCAAAAACTACAAAAAAAAAAAAATTATAGTTTGACTTAAAATATTTCAATGTAACTATGGGTTTATCAGGACATAACCACATTGTAAGTTAAGGAGCACCTGTATATATACTTTGTGAGCATCTTAAACATCTGTATCTGAGAAGAAACTGTAACAGATTTTGTCACTGTGACATCTCTCCGACCTTCATTGGTGTCTAGGGCTGGTTGAATTTGGCTGTCAAGTTATCCTTGGATTCTCGTGATTATTGTGACTTTTTCAGTCAATAAAACTCAGCTCTTTTTCTTACTGTCGCTACAGATTGCACCTGTTTCATGTGAATGTGTGTTCTTATTTTAAAAACCATTTATCATCCAATTGGGTTTTGATTTCTTACTAGGAATTGGGAAATTCTTCAGCAAAATATGAAAAGAACATCCTGTAGATTTTTGTTTGTGCCTCTAACTCTCTCATACTTAAATTTTTTTTCACACACACGTAAAAAGACTTTTTCACACAAGTTACAGAAGAGCCTCACACTTTTGAAAGATAGTGTACTTCCTTCTACCACTTCTGAAATGTATGCTCATTTCCTCTGTCTTTGTGGTTAGGGAATCTACAAAAATCCCACTGTGTATTTTTATTTTAAACCCCACATATAATCCAATATGATTTCTTACTAGGAATTGGGAAATTCTTTAGCCAAGTATTTGATGAATATTCTGTAGTTCTTTCTTTATGCCTCAAATTCTTTCTCTTGTACCTAAAAAAAAAAAGAAAATGTTCCAAATGCATAGAATCAGAGAGTAGAATGGTAGGTTAACAGGGGCCAGGAGGGGTGTGAATAGGGGTTAGAATTGAGGAAATTATGATCAAAAGATATAAGATTTCAATTAGGAAGAATAAATTCAAGAGATTCCTTGTATAACATGTTGACTACAGATAATTAAATTGTGTTCCATACTTGAAAATTGCTAGGAGTAAATTTTTTTTTTTTTTTTGCAGTTTTTGGCCATGGCCAGATTGAACCTATCACCTCTGGCATATGGGGCTAGTGCCCTACTCCTTTGAGCTGCAGGTGCCACCTGCTAGGAGTAAATTTTAAGTGTTCTCAACAGAAAAAAAAAATAAGTCTTTGTGCCACTGCTTTTTTATAACAAGAATATGACAGCTGGATTCTGCCATTCATTTATTTTAGTTTTGTATGTGTATAATAAATGGAACCTCTTTTAAGCAAATTAATAGTTTTTGAAAGAGAATTGCACACAAATTCAAATTCTTTTTATTATAAAGCCACTCTCCCATCATCATGCGAAACCTTCGATCCTAAAAAAGATGTGGTAATGTGCTAAGTAAGTGGAAAAGACTTTGTTGTCTAGGACACAAAGTGCATGACAAACCACTCGTGATGCAGGTGGGAATGGGAAGTTATCTGTCAGTCGAGCGCACCAAGGGGCAGATGCTGTCACTGGAAGAGCTACTTCAGTGACTTGGCAACTGGACATGCTTGATGGACATGCTTGATTTGATGAGGTGAAACATTTGATAGTATTACGTGTCGGCATTTTCTTGGCTAACCGTCTGAAGACAAACGCAACACAGCATGGGTAGGAATGTATAATCACCTCTCCCAGAAAATCCAGAATTAGTGTAGAGCAGTGGACCGCACCAAATGCCCTGTTTTAATTGTGCATCTGACACCAAAGAATAATGACATTATAAAGTGGATAAATATTTCAATCTGCATAAGGGCACATTTGGCCTAATTATCCCTGTTACTATATGAACACGCATTAAACAACAGAAAATGCAAACATTCAAAGCACTAGTAGGATGAAATATAATTGTATTTTAAAATTTATGAAATTGAGTACTCAGGAACATTTTCTGTCAGTTAGCAGCTCTTGAGGTAAAGGGGGCATGTGAAGGAATTTCCCCAAACATGTTCACCAACATATGGTTAATCTGATAGTCAAAATCTTCTATTTTCTCATGGGAATATTTGTTTCCTAAAGTTGTAAGATTCGTTGAACAATTTTTGGTTTTAATGTTAGATAACTAATTAATGTCATACATATTTGAATAATACCCTCTAGTTATAGAAATGTTTACAAATTTTATATAATTCAAATGTGTATGCACATCATGTATGTTCAGTGAACAGCTATTTCATGCCATTTAATGCTTAGCACAAGACAGACTGTCAGGTAGAACAGACGTCCTTACTTCTTAGTGCACGTTAGAACCACCCCAGAGTTTTGAAACCACCAAAGCAATTAGGTCAATATGTCTGCAGGTGTAGACCAAGAGCTGCATTGTTTTAAGTCCCCCTGCTTATCCCAACATGCAGCTTGTGTTAACCAGATAGAGAAAAGGTGGAGTTGGTTCATCTAAGCATTTTATAACAATAAAGGGGATTTAGAAATAGCTGAAATGACTAATAAAATAAGTGTTGGATGAATACAACATAAACAAATGAAGAGGTATTTTACTGGTATTCATGCTCTTGAGACAGGTCTAAAGCTGTAAGATGTTGCTCTATTTTTTTGTTGTGGTTGCAGCTACTGTAACAAATGACCACAAGCTTGGTCCTTTAAAATAACAGAGATTTGTTTTCCCACAGTTCTGGAAACCAGAGGCCTGAAATAATGTCTTTGTGGAAGCTCTGAGGGAGAATTTAGGGAAAAATCAGTTCTTTGCTTCTTCTTGCATCTGAATTTTTTTTTTTTGCCTACATTCTGTCTTTTTTGAAAAAATTTATAACAAATTTGTCACGTATGTATGCAACACATCCATGAATATACATCACAGTTGCTTCTGTGATTAACAAAAGCTGACACTTTCTGAATCATTTATTTAGTACCTACTGAATGCAAATATATATATATAAATAGCATTTTGGATGGATGCCATACATTTGCTTTCTGAGTGCTAGCAGCATAACTAATGAGAGAATAAACATAAGATAATGTAACATAAAACAACCAGAAATGATCACCAGAAAATGCAGTATGCCCAGATAGCCCTGTAGGTGAGGTCTGCTAAAATTGTCCCAGAATCCTAACCAGTGAAGTAAATCTGGGAAAAAAATAATAAGAAAATCAAAACCAAGATCAAAAGTGATACAGGGTAGGAATATGATGAATAAAATTCTCAGCACGACAGCCCAGAGGCAGGTGTCCTTTAATCCTAAAAAGTGCAGAACTTTCAGCCTTTCATGATACTGCTTTGAAATCCCGTAATAATTCTTTACTCCTTCCTTGGGGAGTCCGTGGACTTGGTATGTACCTCAACTATAGATGTTGCCCCAGTATCATGCAGTCACTGGTGTTAATAGTGCATTTATTTTCAGCTTTTTAAAATGCAAATATCACAAAAATTGAGAAAACGGCTTTTCACTCTGCATGTATCCATGAGGCAACGTCGCAGCTTTAGCCTGCACTGTAATTCTGCCATTCTAGCTTCATCTGAAGTCTGCACTTTTATTTTTGACCAGAATATTTTAAAGCAAATTCTTAACACCATATAATTTCACCTATAATTATTTGAGTGTGTATCTAACGTATAGGAACTTAAAAAGTAAAATCATGAAACATCTGCCACAATACATGGAATTAATTAATACCATAAAATAAGCAGCCAGTGTTTGATATACTTTCATTTCTGAAAACTTTTTTTTTATCATGGTTTATTGAAAAAAAGTGATTGTGTACTTGGGGCTTCTAAAAATGTAAATATAATCTTACACGTAGTACCTGGGCCACACTGCCTAGAAGTCACTTCCTGGGAGGCTGGTTCGAGGCCCATCTGTGTTCTGTGCACCATTGGAAGCCTGTGGGCAGTGAGTGGCGGTGGGGCCACATGGACACAGAATGACTGCGAGGTTCCCAGATGAACCCCAGACAGGATCAGGCTGCACAGGAATTCTGAGGCTGCTCCGCCTGGGAAGACAAAGTCTAAGGCAGGATCTGGGCTCTAGTGTGTGTCTCTGTGACATAAAAATACCTTGGTGGTGCCAATCCTTAAGCAGTCTCCATGGTTATTTTACCAGTTCTATATTTATTGAGCATCTTCACAGGAATGATACATTTGAGCTGAGACTGGGGCCAAACAGACGTGGCAGTTGGTGACACTCAGAAGTCCCTGGACTCTTCCTTCCCTTGCCAATGGAATCAGTAATGAGTGTGGGGTTCATCTCTGATTTCTGTGTTTCTCTCGTTCCTCTTCCCTTTGTCAATAAACACAGCCCCAGGCTCTTCTGCACCAAAGGTCATGAAGGGTACTTACCCCCTTGCATCTCAGAGAAGTAATGAAGGAACAAACTGAGAGAGTAACACAGGGCTGGCAGGTGGGTGATGGAGATAGAAGGCCACATGTCCGGGGCAGAGGCGTCACCTGTGCACCTTCAAGGGAGGATGGTTGTGGCAGGAAAAAGGGGCAATGGGTAAAGTGGGAAGGGGACGGCTTAGAACACACATTTGCTTTTCAGTGTCTGAGTTCTCAGCTACAGACACCTCCTTTCGTATAAGTCTGTCACTGAAGCCTAGCAGCATACTTGATACACTGCACCTACTCAGGAATGTTTGACAAGGTGAGTTCAATTGAACACAGCAACTCAACTCAAATGAGAGTTAAAGCTGACAGGAATGAAGAAAACAAGGTATGGGATACGTGGCAAGTTTTTCATGAGTTGTTCAGAGGATGAGTCGGGAAGATGAGCAGAAATGATGTTGATGAAATGGTAGGCCAGAATGTAGAGAGAGATTTTGAACACTGTTCAACTGTTTGGCTTTAGTAGGATCTGCAGCGGTGCCAGAATAAAAAATTTGCCAGTGTCTTGTGAATCCATTTTACTGCATGACTGATAGATCCCACAAAGGGTATGCGAGAACCAGACAGTGGAGAGCTGGGGGCTTTGCCCCACCATCAGGTAACAGATAGAGACGGGCAAGCCCCAGAATCGTAAGGGAGCAACGCTTTCAACGAGAATAATCTTTGCATTCTAATCACTGTGTTCTCCTGGGCTTTCTATTAGCTTCTTCTCTTCAATTATTTACTGAATATGTAAATCCTCGTCAGGGTATGGACATGGGCTTCTAAAGCATTTCTGAGCCCAATTCTCCACTCTCATTATCTCAGGGACTTATCCACAGAATTTAAACACCACAATGTGGATGTGAGAATTTTTTTCTCTCCTCGAGGCATTGTGTGTGTTTTGTAAATATGTTATAATTCCAAAGTGCAAATTTCAGATCTTCAATAGAAAATTATTCAGTGTGCGCTATAAGAAGGTGAGAATGCTGTTTTTCAACAGAAAGTTGTATTTTCTTTGTAAATAATAACCGTGAAAAATTGACTACGGTTTTGAGGGAGCATTAACACTATTTACAGAGATTTAACATTTTATATTTTAAATGTTAAAATGAATATTATAGTCATTTTGCACGAAATATGATTCTTAGATGATAACAGAGATTCAATATTCAATACTTTTAGGGATTCGGAGAAAAAGTTAGTTCACGTGAAAATGGGATGAGGCAGAATGTTAAAGACACTGACCAAAACTGACTAAAATCTGAGTGAAATCATTAGCACTATTAGTTGTATAAACATTTCTAGATGAGAGCATCTGTGGGGTTACTTGAAGAACAAAGTACAGAATTAAAGGCCTTCATTTCTAATCTGATCTGTGTGATGACAGAGAATCTCTTCCCTAAGCTTCCTCATTTGCAAAATTAAGATAAAACAAGACTTAAGAATGGCGTGAGGCTCAAAAGAAATAATGTCTATCCTTTAAACTATCCTGGGCATAAGAAAAAATTATCAGTCATACCCAGGAATACTTTGTTCAGTATTGGTCTCTAAGTACATCTACTGTTTACACAGATATCCACATACCTGCACACACACATGCACACCTGTGCACGCATGCAGAGTAACTTTATTTGTGAACCACAAAACAGGACAGGAACATGAATACACATAGTATTCCAACATGCCAAGACAAATGGACTACTGCTCCTCACAGAAAGACGGGTTTTACTAATGTAATTCCCTAAATACGTAAATAACTTTGATACTCTTCATTAACAAACATCAAAACAACTCAAAACCGTAAATGCTCAGGCGCAGAAACTGTGAAACTCAGCTTGGGAATGGCGAGCATGTGAATTGACACCTTGCCCCAAGGATCCCAAACACACTGGCCGAGGTATGAAATGGTAATAGTCAAGACTTTCCTGTGGGGTTGTTTCTGAAAGCACATCCCTGGAAAACACTCAAATATCCCTCGCAGGAGGAGGAGTGAGTAGAGCGTGGAACATCTCACCTCTGTGCACCATGCAGACTCAGTGAAGAGAACATCTGTGCATGGATATGGTGCTGTATCTGAACAAGAACAGAACGGACCATAACCAAGGGCAGAACATTGTGGATGATTTGAAAAGAATAAACACTGGGAGGAGGAACTAAAAGCTACAGAAATAGTTTTTTAAAGGAGGAAAGAGAATATATTGGAAGAAAATTTTTTTGACCCAATGGAAGGCAAATGCTTAGAAGAGGGTTAAATATTGAGGTGACGACTTAGCAAAGTTACTAAAAACAACACGACTCTCTGGAGAGGAAGAGGTGCCTACACAGCCTGCTGGAGGGTCTAGAGGAGGAAACAGCTAAGGGTTTGTTTTGTCTTGTCTTAAATCCAGCCTGGAACTTGGAAACTGGAGGGGGAAAGCTTGAGTGGGTATCAGATCACGGAGTTCATACCTTACCAAGGAAGGGAGAGAAAGAACAGTGGCCGTCACCTTTCTCAAAGGTGGCAGTAAAGTGACACGAAGGTGGATGGGGTGTGGGAGGCAGTTCATTCTGTCCTTCTTCAGTGGGCCAGTCCTTCCCCCACTGCCGGAAAAATAAAATCAACTGCAGGAGTTTACCTTTGCGTTTCGGTCATTAATAGTTGCCATCTGTTCCCTGCCGTCCTCCAGAGATGCCATCTGTTTAGTCCCTGAGCCATTCTCACCTCGGAATTGGACTTCCTCCTTGACAATAGTCTGAGACATCATTAGTCTCCACTCCTGCCCAAGTACCGGTAGAATCCTGGACGTCTACAAGATGAGAATTTGCATGAAAGAGAGTAGTCTAAGATGCGTCTGGGTAGAGCTGGGAAATGATGGGTGATACCTTCACGGCAGCCTTCAGGAATTAGTGTCATAATCATTTTGCATAGGAGAAAACCAAAGCTTGAATTAAAAAGAAAAAAAAAACCAGAATGAGTTATTTAGTTTGACAATTCGACCTCTTACTGTGTCTGCCTTGGCAGATTCTGACCGTTGCTTATCTGCAGAGAACAGGATTCTAGTTGGCAGGTAAATTATATATATTTTATTGTAGTTCAGAATTAGCTGTCTGTTTCATGACAGAATGTGGCTCATGATACTTTTTTTTTTCTTTTTTGCAGTTTTTGGCAGGGGCTGAGTTTGAACCCACCACCTCTGGCATATGGGGCCAGTGCCCTTACTCCTGTGAGCCACAGGCGCCGCCCTCATAATACTTCTTTATATGTGGGGTGCATTAGGGACAGAAAAGAAGAACATGGATTAGACACTGGGAAACATGAGTGTGAACATTCCTGATTTGGTTTATTGCAAGCTCAGGACACTGAATTCTTGGCTCTTATGTTTGTCATCCACAGGAGAGAAAAAGACATGACTTGATTTTATATTTTCGATGGTCACGTGAGACAGTGTGTATTTTGTGTACACTGTAAAGGCAAAGCCATGCCTTACTGTGTGATTCACTCAACATACGTACTTTGCTCTGTAGTTGTTAGACGCAAACCTGGATCAGGCGCGTATTGCGTCATCATGATGCCTATTTTCATGATAGTGGTAAGATGTGCACAGAGATAAAAGAAGAGCAAAAATTATGAAAGAATTTTTATGAAAGAAGAGAAAAAATCAAAAATGATGAAAAAATAGAAGTTAGAGTAGCTGCCATGGACTTGGTTGTGAAAAAAGATCACCCGTTCGTAAGGTAAATCTTGTTTACATTTGAAATTTGTGTGTAGCAAAAGAGCAAAGATGCTATTTTTATGTAATATTCATGTTTCCATTGTGAAAAACAATTTCCAGTTATAAAACGGATGGACTTCCATGGGAATAATTGCCGCCCCTACCTGGGAAGGGCCTGTGTAAATCTTAAGCTATCGAAATATCAACCCCACGAGATTTCTACCCTAGCTATTGCTAACAATACATAATAAAGTTAGTAATATTTTAAATTAGTGGGAGTTATCTCTTTCCTATTTGCCTCTTCAGCACTGATAATTTATAGACATAATGAATTACTTACTTGTGGCTATTGCTAAAATTAACATAAACACTTCACTGCTAGTTTTTCAATACCCTGTGGGCAAGTCCCTACTGGTCTTCCTTGAAAGCACATCTCATCTTCAAGGACTTGACTCTTAACTCTCACCACTCACCTCTGTGTTCTCAACAAGTCTTGGGGGCTTTCACCTGGTTTCTGCACGCTCCCAGGAAGCTGTTGTAGTATTTTCAGCAATCTGTAGATTTGGTGATGTAGTTAAGGAAAATAAACCAATAACATCAGCTAAGAAGAAAATCACTATTTTTACTCCGTAAAATTCCTCTTAAGGTTATCAGCAGATTCCACACAACTCTGAAAATCCCAACTCCTGTCTTTCTTTGACAAAAGCCCAAGGTTTCATTCTCCTGTGTTGCACGTAATTTTAAATGGTGTAAACATTCTAAATATGCATCCTTTCATGTTCATTAGTCAACTTTGTGTGTTTATATGTGTATGAGAAAAGCCAAAGACAGACCCACTTATTGATCTATGTCCGGGTCAAATCCTTGCAGGAGTACGGTTTAATGGAGTTATCATTTAGAAAAAATCCCAGACCTACACATATAAATTGGTTTCTGTTTCTAACTTTTTTCTTTGTTTTTATTTTTGTATTTTTTATTTTTTGAGACAGAGTCTCAGTATATAGCCCTCAGTAGAGTGCTGTGGTATCAGAGCTCACAGCATCCTCAAACTCTTGTGCTTTAAGTGATTGTCTTGTCTCAGCCTCCCAAGTAGCTGGGACTACAGATGCTGGCCACAACTCCCAGCTACTTTTTTGTTGTAGTTGTTTAGCTGGCCTGGGCTGGGTTCGAACTCGCCACCCTCAGTATATGTGACTGGCGGCCATTGTGCTACGGGCTCTGAGCTCTATTTCTAACTTTAGAAAAACAAACTTTGCTTCAAAACTTTGAATCTCTGTGTGTTTTCGTTTTCTTGTGTACAGTTCGAGGGAGTTATGTGTCACTAAATTTATTTTTATAGAATTTGGAGAACAATAGAACAATACCATTTCTGTTTGTAAGATGTTTTTAAAAAAATATAAGAAAAGCTTTTCATGGGTATAAGTCATAATTTTGAAGTATTTGTCTTTGAACTCTTCCACTATACTTAAATAATGTTCTACTGTTCCCTTTAGTATAGTTTTATTTTCCTGTCATTTGATGAATATATTGTTTCTTGGCATAAAAATTTCTATGGATTGTATGCACATATCTTATTTTATGCTCCAGTTGGTATTCCTTGTTCTTTTGGAGAACAAAATCTTCAGCTAATTATCAGTTACAAGGTAAAAAATAAAATATTTCGTAGGTAAGTATTGTACTGAGCAAGCATCAATTTAATTAACCCACAAAAGCAATTGGTGAGAGCAGAAAGCAGAGGGAACTCATTTTTAAAAAGAGTAAGAAGTAAATTAATGCAGAAAGTGGATAAAAATAAAATTTATCTCACAGTAGATGTGATTCTATACTACTGTTAATACTAGAAATTTGCTCAGTAAATAGACTCGTGAAGAAAACATTATAATGTCAATTTTGTAGCAAGAGATATACAATTAAGAATTCAATGATTATTGATAAATTTAGAATCAATACATTTCTTAATAGTGATAACAAATATTAATCTTTGATAAATAAAAGAGATGTACTTGGAAGAAGAAAGCTATGTTGAAATTTAAATTCATTCTTGATAATACATATTTGGAGTTGAGGAGAAAAGTTTAGCAAAATTGGATTTTTATGGCTTTTTATACAGAAACAATCGTGTCTACTTGGAGACAGAAGCATGTCATTTGGAGATGCAACAGGAGGTATTTCAAAGCGGCCCACTGCTGGCAAGGCAGTGTCAGGGAGCATTTGTTTTCTGACACTTACCTGTGAACCCCAACATATCCACAGCGTCTCACAAAGTTTCCTCTGATCCCGAGCAGAACCTTGTCTATTTTTAGTTCATTGTTTCTAGGTAGTTCTGTCACTCTCAGATATTCTCCGGTGATGCCTCTTGGGTTAGGAAATTATTCTGTGCTATGTGTAAAATAAATTCCCCAGAAATATTCCTGAAATATATTCAAGATCTCTTCCTAGAATCATTCGCTTTGACCCTGCTCATTTCTGGTTGACCTTTCGTTGATTCTTGCTTATTCTTTAAGTTCTCTTTGCCACCTGTCCCCCTTGACCTTGAATACATATGAGTTTACAACATCCTTAATCAATTACACTAACTGCATTGTTTTTCTACCCCCAAAAGTTGTTTATTAAAAACAAACAAACAAACAAACAAACAAAAAACTGATGTGAGAATTCTGCTTCTAGGGAGCCAGAGGGCTTGGGCTTTTCCTTACTCCTCTTGCTAAATACCAATAAAATCACTGGGCTTTATATATAAAACAAACATAAGAAGATGCCAAAATGTGGAGAGGAGGGAGAGGAGGCAAGCCAGACAGTGACTCAGGAAGCTGAGTAATGGTCTGGTGAATCCTCTGAATTTTCCCTTTTCCAAAAATATCCTAGACTTGAAGCTGAAGAAACTGCAAATTCAAGGGGGTAGAGGAAACAAAATATGAGGTTCCTTTTTCTTGCCTAACAAACCAGAAAATGAACAAAATACAAAACAAAATCTTGGAGACTAACTGCTCTTCGATTAGTCAGACAACACAGGAAAACTGCAGCCTTATCCTCCCGCACGGCTCTGACCTGAGAGCTCCTCACCCTTGTGAAACTGTAGCAGGTACCAGACTCTCCACCAGACGCTCAAGGTACCAGACTCTCCACGGGGATGGTGTCAGAGAAGAGCAGGGCCTGTCATCACAGGCAGCAGGAGTGAGGCCCCACCCGTGCTGCACACACCACATGGGCAGCCCGGACGTTTGCCCAGCCTGGAGGGAGGAGGCTCCCTTCCCTGCACAGTGAGACTCTACCCTGGCCCATTCTCCCATGACACTGAACACCCTTTCACAGGGCAGGAAGACTGACGGCTTAAATACGGGCATCGAAAAAGAAAACAAGCTATAAGAATATATTAATTTATTATTAGAAAAAAGATAAAAACAAACATGGTAACATTCTAGCAGGCTCTGATAGACACCAAAAACAACCCCCACAAAGGGCAGACAGATAAAGAGATTAAAATGATAGCTTTAAGGCCAAGCAGTTATTGGCAGAGACTGGAATGCTAAGTCAAACAAAAGTCAAGAAAAAAAAAAAAAAGATAGAGGTTTTAAAATCTGAATAGACATCAAAACTTGAAAAAAAGCCACAGTGAAACGTAAACTCTTATTCTAGGGCTAGGGAGATAAGGGCCAACATTGTATTACACTGTAAAGTGACACCAGGCTGTCGTGGAATTTAGGACACAATGGCCTGACTCAGACACAGAGGAAAGGCTCTCCCCCGAGGAGCGCCGCCCAGTCACCCCTCAGCTTGGTCAGGCCTGGGCTATTCTTCCCCATGTCTTGGAGAACCTTGGAGTGATTAGACATTGTCAGGTCTATGGTTGACCGAAGAATGTAGGAAAGCAGGCTGCGGGGCCAGTCTGGGCTCTTGAATCCCTGACTCTATACGCACAGCTGGGATTCACCCTGTCTCCAACGCACACAAGACATGCAGGGTGTCACTGGCGGGGCTTCCTGTCCCATTAACCCTTCTTTTCAGAAACTCGATCTCTGCAAAATGTGGGTGTGTCTCCCAAAGTGTGATGTTCTTGACGTCAGAAAATGAACCATTCGGGCCAAGATTTTCCTACATCCTGGAAAAATCTATATGTGGTTGCAGTAACAGGCATTTCTGCTACACATCCTGGGTCCTAATCCCCAGGAGGTCAGATACATCCTGTAGATATCAGGGTGCTCACATTTCAAATCATTCATGGGTGAAGTTTCCTACCTGAGCTTGTTCTGCAAGGCTCCCTGACACCAGATGCTTCCCAGGATGCTGTGTAAAGGGAGCCACACCCCAGCTGCCCCCAGGCTGCCCCTCAGCAGAAGCCGCTGTCCAGCTCCTCTCTTCGGTTTCATTCTGTGAGGCAGACAACATGATCCCCTTCTCAGCCTCCTAAATTAGTTCCACTAACAGCAAAAAGTCAGTGAGTCCCTCTGGTGAGCTGTGAAGGCAAAGTGGCCTCTCCGAGGTTTCATTCTAAATCAACCCACTGGCAGCTTCCACCCACCCCCCTGTCTGATTTTTTTCCGAACTGTATCACACAGTGGTGCGTCTTACCACTCACAAAAGAGTTTCTAAGCTCTCAATATGCACCAAGAGGCCTTTCCTCCTCCTGTTAAGCTACAATGAGACATTTGACTTCAGAATCTTGGGAATGTCTCATATAAACAAATGTCTGCCCCAGTCACACTAGTCACCTATCTAGAGACAGCGGGGGACACTTGTCTGTGACTACATATAATTCTTAATTTCAAGGCCTGCTAACGTTTCCATGAATCTGTGTCACCCTGCCACTTCTGTGGTCTGTCACACCTGCTCCATTTCGGCAGCACAGTCTGATACAACCGCACATTTTCTTCTCTAGTTTCAAATCTTGTGTCACAGTCTGTTTGCCCACAGCCTGTACTGTCCAGTGGTGGACACTGTGCAGACCCCAGCTTCAGGCCGCTGCCCTCCTCTGCACCTGCTGCCGATGAGTCAGCACTGGACCCCGCACTGGGTATTGACCTGGGCTGTAGGTTGCTACTCATGTCTCCTCCCAGGACTAACTTGTGCCAAGGACTGGCTCATACAGAGGGGAGAAAAGGGCTCAGCCCTTTCACCTAATCTGGGAAAACTCTGAAGTGCTAACCCAGCCCGAGTCTCCCGTGGGGTCAACTCATCACACACTTGCAAGGTGGCTGCTCTCACCTCCCAGTAATACCTCATCTCACTTCCTTACACACAAGGATGAATCCACAAACATCCCCTTCCAGGGAGCCTCCTCCACGCAATTCTCCTTTTCCATGTTCTTTATCCAAGAAACTGAGTCTAAGAAAATTGGACTCAAAAGTAGTCTCCAAATCAGGAAGATGACTTTGGGTTGCTTTCTAGTAAGTGGGCAGGGAGAAGCACGCCGCCGGTGGTGGCAGAAAAAGTGTGCACAGTCCACGGCTTTCTTAGCAATGAGGTTGTGGAAAGGTCTGCCAGTGGCAGAGTCAGAGCAGTGACAGAGAGAGAGTGCGGACTGGGAAGCAATGTCTCCGCTCTGGAGAAGTCAGAGAGAAATGGCAACGCGGAGGTTGTGCAGCGTCTGGAGGGTGCTGAGCGCCCCTGACCGCTGGGCAGGAGGACAGGAGAGCCCTTTCGGTTCCGCAGCAGGGTCTTCCAGGATCTGCAGGACTCACGTTGGACATTGGTGAAGAAATTGCTTTGGGGTCGCAGCAATGGACTGGGGGAAGGGTGAAACACGTGAGTAGGTTTAGTTTAAGTTCACAAACCTCAAGTTTGTTTATTGCTAAGGGCTTCACAGAATGACCTCAATCCAATTTGTAAATTTGAGACAAATATGCCCTTTATTTTCAAACACATTTACACAATGAAATACAGTAATAGAGACAAAATTACCACAGAATGAGAAACATAGTGATTTTTCTCCAAAAGGTGATGCACTTTAACTCGTGGCTCGCTTTCATTTTAACTAATGACGGACGATGATCGATGAGCTGCTGACAGGTGGGAGGGAAATTGATTAGCCTGTCATACGTGTTCATTAGTGAGTATGATGTAAGCATGTGAATATAGAACAGACATTGTGGGAAGGGAGAGTCTTTCTAAAGGTGATAGGAACTGTAGCTTAAAGAAAAAAAAATTGCTCTTCTTTAAAAATTCCAAAGTTTGGACCACAAACTTAATTTTTAATTGCCTATTTTTATTGAGATGCCTGGTTTTATTTCAGAAATGGTGATCTCTTGGAAAATAATTTATTTATTGAAAAATGTTTATTTGTTGGAAAAATATTTCCAGTTGATAGCTATAGATGTTTCAAATTGATAGCTATTAAGTTGATAGCTATAAAAGACTGAGAGAATTAAAATCAGAGTTGCACCTCACAGATTTGACACCTCAAATGAACCTAAGCTGTGGATTCAATATTTTTGTAGACCTCTTGTTTCTCTGTATCTAAAGTAAGTTGTCTTTTCTGCCTAGATGCCTCTCAATACCACTTTCCTACTGAATTTCACTGTCAGTACTTCAGAGGCTGGGGGAACACTTCACCATCAATTGTTGTTATTCTCATTATACTTTTTGCAGAAGAAAATCACTTTGTACCATAATTTATTTATAATTAATCTTTTCTACATTTCGGTGATAATTTCAAATGCATTCACTGTAACTTCCTCTCAAATGTTGTCTTTCCTACTTCCCTTTGTTCATCACTTTAAAAATGTTCTTATAAACTCAACTGATGCCATATCTCATGAATCTCAAAAGACATGCTTTTTTACAGCGAGATGTGAGTCAAGGCAAGCTCGAGGCTCCCCCCGAGATGTTCCCCTTTCGTAGTTATAAGGATTATTGTGGTTATTTTTTGAAATGTACCTTTTTTGGAAAGTCTGTCAAATTGGGAATTTTCCTGATTGACTTTGAAATAAACAATGTACTTGCATAAAAGTGTCCCAGATTCCACCAACAGGAAATGAACAAATAATAAGACTCTTAACATATTGGTGTGGCTATTTGTAACTTGCCCATTTCAGAAAGGACTTCAGGCATCTGGATCTGCTTATACACAGCTTTAGAAGAGGGCACTAGAGCTTCTCCCAAATGTAATTTATTGGAAGAAACTGCAGTAAGTATTTCGGATGAGACTAATGCTCCACTAGAAAAGGTAAGGTAATTTGACTCTTTAGTCTGTACCAATTTATTGGTCTTCTCGATATGAACAACCTTCTGTTTTCTTTCTTATTTTCATTCTTCTTTATTTTTTTTTAAGCAGAAGATCTGAGAGTGTAAATTGTAAGCAACAGCTTTATACTCAATAAATTTTTAATAGTTATTCCCCCTTCTGCCAAGTAAAACTTTTTAAAAAGTTCTTCCTGCTCTTAAGAAAAAGGGAGATAAAGTTTGGCTTTCTAAACGAATCTCTCAGAAGTAAAGTGGGATGCACTGTATTTCACAGGGGAATCATTTCTACTACTCTTGAGAGCAAGGGAAATAGAGTCAGCTAAGAAAATCAAACTCTCAGGAGTTGGCAGGAATTTTTACTTCACACGCCAAGGGAAGGACTTTTATAAATTGGCATATAGCTTCCACTTTTTCCTTGCAAATTCTTTATTTGCCTTTTTTTTTTTTTGAAATTGCATGCACTTTTGGGAGGTGTCAATAGAGTCAAGGAGACTTGCTTGATGAAATGGATTTGTCCTGTGTCAACTTAGCTAAGCTGAAACTAGAATTTTCCACAATTTCCTTCTTTTCTGCTTCTGTGTTGAAAGCATTCTTATTTTGCATCTTTGCATAAGATTGGGGAGAAATCAGCAGGCATATTGTGTTTCCTTGCTGGAGTAGGAGGCCAGGTGCCATCCCTGCTGTGTGCTACCATTTGTCATTTGTTCCCGTGGTTCACCTTGTGGCTTCTTCAGCTCCTGCCGCCCCCCTGCCAGGCCATGTGGATGATGTGATGTAGTTGGTGGCTCAGAGGTACTGAGAGAAGGATGCCCATCCATTATGACTTACATTATGACTTCACAGTTTCAGTCACAAAGGAGTATATTGTTATCATAGAAAAGTTTGAATATACAGAAAAACAATTCTAAAAATCTGTGCTCTCAATCCCCACCAAATTTGTGTATTTTTGTGTATATTATCTTGTCAATCATATATAGCACACTTATTTAGTTATATAATACATAAAATAGGAGAGTATACAAAACATGTACATTTGATATTATATAATAACTAGATGAAATGAGATTATACACTAGTAAGCCTATGTACAATATTTTAAAAACATATTTAGGATTCTATTGAATATATGGAGTTCTAATTTGAACTTTTCTTATTGCGATGTATTTTAGCATTTCCCTAAGGCCCTAAATACATTCAAGTGTGCCTTTTTTTTTCTTTTTGGTGGAACAAATAATATATAATGTTTTGATAATTTCCCAGCTTTATTATTTGTAAAGTCAAATAAGTTTTTAGAATTGTTACCAATTTGAGAAAACCTTTATCAAGGATCTCTCATATAAGATTTCAAGGCATCTCGTGTTTTATTTTTTAAGAATTCCCCTAAATTCTCTTTTCTTTCAAATGTACAGTATATTATTAACCATGGTCACCATGCTGTATATTGGGTCTTCAGATATTTGCTTGTCATAAGATTGCAAGTTTCTGCTCTTTGAGCAACACTGAGAGTATTTTTGCATGTTTTTTAGTCGCAGAGCAATCCATCCTTTATTCCCTCATTCATCCTCCGTGCAGATACTCATGGTCTTCCTATTTTCTTCTATTTTAGTTAACACTGCAATACAAAATTTTACATAAAATTTTGTGTAGATCTGTCTTTGCTTTTGGAGAATAATTTCCAGGACTAGGGCACTCTTATTGAAGGGGCATTTGTAAATGCTCTTAATCCTTAAGAACTATATTGCCCTCCAGAAAAGTGTTTCCACCTTCCACCAAATCCGGGAGCGTTTTGACAGCCCTTCCTTTTCTAGAGCACTGACCCACACGAGGTGTGATCACTCACATTTTCGGAAAGTTTTTCCTGAGAGATCTTGCCTGTGATGGTGGGAGCCCCGGGCTCAGGGCTGGATACTGCTGGTACTGAAATCTCAGCCCTGCAGCCTGCATGCCCGTCATCTTCTTCTCTGTGTGTTTCCTCGTCTGCAGTGGAAACAGGTGCTGCAAGGTGAAAATAGCACCCTGCACCTGGTGGTTGTGAGGGTTCACTGTGCTCAGTCACTCAGAACAGGACCTGGCACAAAGCCAACTGCCCAAGCGCATCTTGGAAAAATGCTCCCCAATGTGTCAACCTTTACTTTTCCTTTCACTTTTTAATGTGCTTCTCGTAAACTAACAATTTTTTTGTATGCTTTTTGCTCATTTCTATTTCTTCCGATAGTCACATCCACACACCATTTTTCGGTTGGTGTTTTGGGGTGCCTTCCTTTATGATAGTTGTATACAAAGAGTATGCAGTTATCACATGTATTGCATTTTTTATATTTGTCTTTTGTTTATTAGGTTTTATTCTTTTGGTAAAAAGGAATAAGGTTAAAATAAGTAAATCTAGATATGTAAAAATTTGGAAAACATGATCAAATAATGTATTAATAGAATCTTAATTATAGAATGCAGTTACTTCTTTGAATACAAAAAATACTTTCTTTGGTAGGATTTCTTTTTTTGGTAGGCTTCCTCTTCCCTCCCTTCTTTTCATTACTTTCTTTCTCTCTCATATATCTGCATGCTTAAAAACTTGTGGGTCATGCCTATGTTCTTTTAATCAACTTTTATTTGCCAAAATATTGTAAATAACTTGCCATTTTTATGTGATGAGGCACTTTTACTATCATTACGAAGCTCCACTGTGTGACATTTTATAATTTGCTTAACCTAATATCTATGTTGTTAAATTCTATCCTCTATGTTTTTCAATTCCCTTAATAGAATGTTTTTATTTTTTCACTAATATAAATTAATATTTTGTCCAATATTTTAAATTATGTCTCCTGTTTTATTTTTATGTTAATTCTTTAGTATAGTGACCTTGTCTTAGTCAACTCGTGCTTCTACAACAAAGTGTCGCAGACTATGTGGCTTAAGGCTTAAACATAGATTTGTTTCCTATAGTTCTGGAGGCTGGGAAGTCCAAGGTCAAGGCACAGACTTGATACCTGGTTAGCACCTGCCCCTGGCTTATAGATAGCTGCCTTCTCACTTCTTCATGAGAGAAAGGGGAGGGAGAGAGAGAGAGAGAGAGAGAGAGAGAGAGACAGAGATAGATTAAGAGAGAGGAGAATGCATGTACTTTGATCTCTTTACCTCTTTTGATAAGGACACTAATACCGTTTAGGGAGCCTCACTCTCATGACCTCATCTAAACCAAATTACCTCCCAAAGTCTCCATCTTCAAATACCATCCCGTCGGAGTCCAGGGTATCAACATATGAATTTTGGGTGAATACACACAATCTAAACAGTCCCAGATCAAAGACTACACACTTTCTGTTTTATTTTATTTTTATGACAGTGTCTCACTCTGTCACCTAAAGTGCAGTAGCAGGATTATAGCTCTCTGCAGCCTTGATCTCCCGGGCTCAAGTGATCCTGCTACCTCCACCTCCTGGGCAACTGGGACTACAGGCATGCACTACAATACCCTGCTAAGGATGTTTTCAAATATTGCCAGAAAATTGCAGCATGTACGCTATCATCAGTGATAGGCAGGAGTAGTCTTCTGCGACCTCTGGAGAGTACGGAGTTTCATGCTCCCTTAATAGATAAGTGTCGTGTGAAGCCTTTCAGGGTGTTCTGCCCTAGAGTCTGACTCTGAACCAAGCCTCCCCATCAGCTATGACAGTTTGTTTTATTTTTATTTTATTTATGGGGCAATCATACACATGTCCTTGAAAAAATGCTTTTATTAATTTACTTTTTGGTTTTCTTTTTTTTTCCCCTTGGGCTAATAAAAACTAAGAACTTTGTGTACATTGATGCTGATGGGAAAAGGTCCTCTCACAGTTCTTTTTAGTTTTTTCTTAGTAGCAATGATGCAAAATACTTCATTAGACATTATCATTCTTCTATTTTGAGCTGTATATTCATCTCCTGAAGTCAATTTTACTTTGTGTTGTCTGAATTTTTTAATGGTAAGAAAAGCTCTTTTATACCAATGATATTAACACTGATTGACAAGATGTGACTAAATAAGTTAAAAATTGATTATAGAAGAATTACTGTAATATATGGCAATGTATGCATAGACTATTGTGTTATAAATTACAATTGAATCTAAAGACACCTTGTAAACAGCTCGGCAGAGATCATATAGACATAAATCCTGAGATGGTTTAAGGCCTGTTGAGGAATTATCCTGGTTCGTAAGATTAGGAAAAAGAATAATGGCTGACAGTAAAGGGATAAAGACTCAACTAATATACAGATAAGCAAAGGGCATAGTAGGAGTTCAAGTCAGCGGGAACAAGGTTGCACAGATCAAACGGAGAAGTCTCCCATCTGGTCATTCTCCTCATTACATCTCTTCTTCATAGTGAGGTAATAATATGCAAATGAAGCAATGTCAAATACATTTACCTGGTTTTACTTTGAGGAGGTGTCGCCAGGGATTTTTTTTGGAGAAAAATAGTTGAGGTTGAAAATACTGTGCTGAGCTATATAATTTAGAGTTTTCCAATTTCTTAAGGTTTCCATTAATAGATGTGAAAAGTGAAATGAATAGTTCATGTGTCCAGGCTGCCTGTCCTATTCTACTTGGGTGTGCATGGGACCTGTAGTTATCTCTAATACTTTCATGGTTTTCTTTACTAATCGAAGTCTTTGTTAAACCTGAATTTTTATTTAATTTAATTTATTTTTTTGAGACAGTCTCACGTTGTTGCCTGTGGTTAAGTGCCAAGGCAACATAGCTCACAGCAACCTCAAACTCTTGGGGTCCAGCTATCCTCTTGCCTCAGCCTCCTGAGTAGGTGGGGCTACAGGTGCTCACCACAAGGTCTGACTATTTTTTAGAGACAGGGTCTCGTTCTTAATCAGGCCTGTCTGGAACTCCTGAGCTCAAGCAATCCACTTGCCTCCGCCTACCAGATTGCTAGGATTATAGGCATGAGTCATCTTGACAAGCATGAAAATTATTTATATAAGGTTGTACTAGAAATGGCAATTTTATTTTTCATGATGTATATCAAGTTGTCAATAGTAGTTTCATCATTGTCCTCTGTTCACAGATTTGAGTCATAAATTCATATACATATATGCTTTTTCTGTTTTGGTTTTCTAGTCTGTTCCTTTGATTTTTTTTCCCATTTGTATTTTCTCAGTGCACTAGAATAAAAAAAGAATCCCCGCTTCAATATTTCAGTTGTGGAATCAAAGAGAAAACATTTGTTTGCAATGCACCTGGTGTTTCACCACCACCTATCATGCTCTGTGTTGCACACGGGGTCACAAATAAAACCAGACCTTTATCACAGCGTGTTGTGGCCTATGGCTGAGTCTTTCAAGCGCTGTGAAGCCTAAGAATCATTTTGGGTGCATGCAAAAGGTACCTATTGTTTAATCCAATTAGTTTCTTGGGGCAATGAGGTTCTGTACTTTCAACAAGGAACCAAGTGGTTTTTCAGGGAACCAAGCCTTAAGAAACAATTCTTCAGCTAAAGTTTGGCTGGGATTTATGAATTTGAAATTCTTGTATTAAAAAGACAATATTTGACTTTACTCTTGAACCTGCTTGATTTTATACCTGAGATGATTTATTCCATTCAAAATGTTTTGTTTTGATAGAAGGTTTATAGTAAATTGTCATTCTAAACATAAAATTATTTCCATGTTTTGAGTACAAGCTCTCTTGTATCTCTACCAACAACGCTAAGGTCAATGCTATCAATTTAGGTATAACTTAAGTGGTGATCAAAAGGGGCTCAAATACACAATCTAGCATCTTCTAATGGTTATCTGTAAATACTTGTCTGATCTATCCTAAGGGATGAATTTTAGAGCAATTGGGCAGAAGCTCAAATAATGCTGGTTTCTTTTTCTGTCATATCCCACTTTAAAATTTAGCTTGGTGTCAGAAAGTGGTGTCCATAAAAATTATAAAGTTTTAGAAAATATAATCAAGGGACAATATATTGTATGTAAAATTTACAGGTAACTTGTAATTATGGCCATCAGGGAGGGTAGTTGATGAAAAATTAATTTTTAAAAAGAAGAAATAGAAATCCAAAGAATGAAAATAGAAAGTCATAATAAGAGTGAGAGAGTGCGGAGAGATCGAGGGAGAAAGGGAAAGAGGGACAGAGAGAGGAAGAAAGAAAGACAGGGAGAGAACAAAGGTTTAGAAGAGTTCACAGCACATAACGACGAGTCCATTGGGAGGAAGGTGGCTAGAGATTACATCCATCATTAAATGAAGGGCAGCTATAACGACTCTAACAAGTACTATTGTCAATGAGAAATGGCACCAGGAACAGTTAGGCACACAAGAGTGACTTTATTCAAGACTATTGCAATAGGGGAGAAAGATTGAATTCAATTCCCTGGAAACCAAAAACATTTTAAAGTGCTGGGTGAGCTAGTGGACAGAGGATAGACACCATGTTAGGGGAGGGGTGAGCAATGTGACCACGTTATCTGTGTTTGTCTACTGGGTTCGCTTTTACCCTCACACTGAGCCTAGAAGATAGTGGCACTAACATTCTTTATGACTGCATTTTAAAGGGATGGTCCCCAGTTCTTGGAAAACTTGTGTTGTAAAACTGTCAAAGGCTGGAAAGCAGATTTACATCTTAAAGGGGCTGAGAAAAGATTTACAATGTCAAGTTTTCTAAAGTAAATTCTCTAAGAAAAGGAAAGTCAAGGGTCTATAGTCAGGAAGAAACCTCTCTAAAGTTTAGTCAAACAGCGCCAGGGTGAATGCTAAGGCCTTATTCCCCACCACTGATAAGTCCTATCAGCCCATGCTCGATAGCTTGGTAGTTAGTGGTGAAAACAGAGAGAAGGTATGAATGAATGAATTTAGCAAAGAAGCTAAATTTTCCTCTAAGTAAAGCAAATCTCAGCATGGGTATCGGCAGTGTTGATAGCCAGGAAGCCTCTTACATAAAGTTGCGGAGATGAGGAAAGGAAATCTTCTGTGTCTTTGAAGACGAACATTTGAGTTAAAGAAAAGAAAAACACAGTAAGATTGTTAACACTTGGAGTCACACAGATAATTAACATATTTTAACAGTCAAAGACTGTTACCAAAATCCAAAATTTGCAGCTGACATTCTCAGATTCTCAAAGAAGTTGACATCCGTTTATTCATTTGTCTGTGTTTTCATTATTCTAAGAGATTTAATTGTAAAGATTTTGAAATAAAGTAGAATCTTAACTCCTCCTGCTGACTGAATGGACCCAATTTTGGCCAAGGGGACCCCAGACATACCCCAAAGCTGAGATGCTGGCCACGAGAAGGGAGGTGGGATAGGCTTTGTTGTGCTCCCCCCCTCCCTTCTTGGAAATGCCTGTTATAATTCATTCACAGGCCTGAGGTTGTACACAGTAAAGCTTAAGCCACACCTGCAGGTTATCCATTTACTGGACAGATCACATATGTCCTGTAGATGTCCGGTGGCCATTCTCAACAGATTTCCTTACCTTAAATTAAAACATTCTAAACCTTTAAGCAAAGCTTCATTTCTTTAACTAATTACAAATCAAATAATACTTGACAATAAACACTTATATTTATTAACACTAACCTCGTTATCTCTTTCAGGGATTTAGCAAAGGATTCAATACTCGATTTAGAATAAGGGAAGCATATCTTAAATACTTCCCAGGGTTCCTTCACACATAGAATACAAATAAACTAATGAGAGAATTTATTCATGTTGAAACAAGTATGATGCTTAGACTATGATGACGACCAAAAAATGTATCTTTCTAAGAGTTCCTTTCTTGCTTGCTTTAATTGCCTCTATTTTTCTTTATTTTTTATACTTAAAAACCATTTTTTAAATAATAGTAATACAAAGTTATCATAGCAACATAAGAAGTGAAGAAAAAATCTGTGATATTTATCAGTTAGGCATCCTTGGAATTGCAAATGGCAACTTTGCTTCTAGGATTTAAATGTGTCCCCTCCAGGATGACTGCTTTGGCAACTTAATCCCCAATGCAGCCGTTTGGAGAGGTGGGGCCTTCAGGGGATGCTGAGATCAGGAGGGCTCTGAGCTCAGGAGTGGGTCAGTGCCTCTGAAAAGGCCTTTGGGGGTGGCTTGCCCTCTCCACTCTTCTGCCAGGCGAGGACACGAATCCATCCCCCACTGTCTAATCCATCCCCCACTGTCTTCACGTCTTCCTTGTGAGGGGGCAACCAGAAGGCCCACACCGGAGGCTGGTACCTTGGTAGTGGACGTCCAGCCCTTCGAACTATAAGAAAAGCAATTTCTATTCTCTAATAGAAATTACCCAGTCATTTCTTTCTTGCTCTAAATTGTCTCTATTTTTTACACCCTTTTAATATAAAATACCTAGTCTCAGGTATTCTGTTAGAGTTGCACCCAGTGAACTAAGACAGCTGCTACTAATGATAAATAGGAGTTTATTTCCTCATATGCTCAGAAGCTTCCAGGTTGGCAGTGGCCAGCCTCGATCCCGTCTCGATTGCCCAGGTGAGTGCCCAGGTGAGTCTTACGGCATGCTTCTCACAGGTACGGTATGATCTCTAAAGTTCCAGGAGTCACATTTGAGTTTGAGGCAGAAAAGCAGGAGGAAAAGCAGAGCCAGCTGTCCCCATCGCTTTCATGCAGAAGCCAAAAGAGTTCTCAGAAGTCCCCAGGCAGAAGTGCCCTGTGCCTCACTGACGAGAACCTGACGTGGTCATGCCCACCTGCAGGCGGGGATTCCAGGTCAGCAGTGGAGGGGGTGAAAGGGACACAGGCCTGGGGGACGGCTTCTGGGAGGCCTCGCCTGCTTTCCTCCACTAGCACTTCCCCAGTGTTAACCCCTTGGTGCCGGGCCCTCTGCATATTTGTATATTATACACACACACAGATACACACACAGATACACACACACACGTTATCTTTAATTAATAATAAAAGTTTGAGTAATATCAGGCACATGACTCTGCCACTTTCCCCCCTAAATATTGCTTTCTCTACATAATATAAAGATCCACATATGTGCAGTAATTCCCCCGTTATGTGGCACCCCTGGGGACTGGCAGATTCTGGATAAATGTAGCTTCAGGTGGCCTGAGAGTTACTGTTACAAACAAGCCTATTTAATTCTGTACCTATACCATACGATGGTATACCGTACACTGTGTATTGACTTGATATTAATAATGAAATACACTAATTAAAAGCAAATTAAGACAGATTTCACTTGCTATATCACAATTTTACTGTATCACAGCAGCTTTGTAAAGCAACTTTGGAAATGCAATGTACGATTTTAGTTGACTGGGAGGCAATACATTTTCAACTCTGCTACCATATTTTTTGACTTCAAGTAACACTGATCGATGCTCAAACCTATTATGGAGGACTTGTAGGCTCTGTGGAGTGGCGAGTGGCGCATAGCTGTGAGTGCTGAACATATGTGATTCCTGTTGGCATGGCTGCACCAAGGTTAAACTCTGATATATATATGTTTGGGGGGCCAGATTGCATGGGTTGCTTAATGTTACAGGTAACAAGGAGTTTATTGCATATGTGATATGTGCATATACATATATAGGTATGTATGTATGTATATAATGTGTATGTATGTGTATATATATATGATCAACAAATATAGTTTGTGTAGTATAGTATAAAAAAGTATACAAGTAAAAGATTTCCCAGTCTGTTTGTGGGAACATATATCCATGGCTGGTGCCCTGGCCACTGAGCTATAGGTGCCCAGTGTGGGATAAAAATCCCACATGCTCTGTGCTTACTTTAAACTCCAGAAACAGGTAAACAGGCTTTTGTGGAATGTAGTTTTGTTAAAGATCTGGCTACCTTGGATCAGCATGATAGGGTCTGAAGGTTTTGGAGGTAAAAGTCCACCTTCAGCAACTCTGGTCTATGTGGCCACTAAGCCTGCAAGGAAGGGGTTAATACCCCCTCCTGCAGAGACAGGGCCCAGAGGTTGACATAGGTGTGAAAGCACATGTCAGTAAAGCAAAGCAGCAAGGCCTCTGGGCTGCAGATAAGCAAAAGCTGTAAACCTGTCTTCTGCAATATACTCAGTGGCCAAACTCAAGGTCTTACTCCCCTTTTAGTAATCTCAAGTTTCCAAACTTTGTGTCTCCTTTGAAGGCCAAAATAGATTCAGGCAATGCTCATAGTAAGAATGCTTTGATTGTTGATTAATAGAGTGTACATGAGCAACTTACTATAAATAGTGGTCAGAAATAAAGATCATTGCTACCTGCCACCATGAGCTTGTAGTCTGTCTCTTAATTTCAGGAGTGGGCTTACACCTGTGGTGAAGCTGCCTGTTCCTGGTGAAACCCCCAGGCAACAGCCGAGCCTCACCGTGGTTTTAATAGTTGCCATTCTGATGGGGTAGGGGTATCTCATTGTGGTTTTAATTTGCATTTCCCTGCTAATTAGTGGCATTGTGCATTTTTTCAGGTCTGTTGGCTATTTGTCAATCTTCCTTGGAGAAGACTCTGTTCATGCCTTTTGCCCACTTTTTGAGGAGATTATTTGCTTTTTACATTGCTAATTTGTCTGAATTCTTCGTATTTTCTGGATATTAGTCCTTCACTGAATGGATAGTCTGGAGACATTTTCTCCCTTGCTGTAGGTTGTCTGTTTACTCTGCTGATTACTTCCTTTGCTGTGCAGAAACTTTTGGCTTTCATTGGTCCCATTTATTTATTTATTTTTGTTGTTGTTGTATTTGCTTTGGGGTGGCTTCCTTATGAATTCTTTCCCCTGGTCAATGTCTAGTGAGTTTTTCCTATGTTTTCTTCTATTTATTTATTTATTTTTATTTCAGGTCAACATTTAAATCTTTAATCCATCTTGAGTTAATTTTTGGATATGATGAGAGATAGGGATCCAGTTTCATTCTTCCCCATGTTATTGAAGAGGGCAGCCTTTCCCCAGGGCATGTTGTTACCTGGTTATAAGGTAGATGGGCTTATTTCTGGGTTCTTGATTATGTTCCATTCCTCTATGTGAAAAGATAAATATTACCTGTGGCTCAATCGACTAAGGAGCCAGCCACGTACACTTAAGGTGGCGGGTTCGAATCCCCAGCCCAGGCCCGCCAAACAACAATGATGGCTACAACCAAAAAATGGCCAGGCGTTGTGGCGGGCGCCTGTGGTCCCAGCTACTTGGGAGGCGGAGGCAGGAGACTCGCTTGAGCCCAGGAGTTGGAGGTTGCT
>CAUYQV010155023.1:0-12760 GCA_963574575.1 Galagoides demidoff | reverse complement strand
GGGACCACAGGCGCCCGCCACAATGCCTGGCCATTTTTTGGTTGCAGCCATCATTGTTGTTTGGCGGGCCCGGGCTGGGGATTCGAACCCGCCACCTTAGGTGTACGTGGCTGGCGCCTTAGCTGATTGAGCCACAGGCGCTGAGCCTCCCCTAAATTCTTGTGCCACTGAAGCCATTATTTCCAGTGTCTGTTACTGCTTCTGCTGACAGTGGCTCCCATCTGTGTTCTTTCCTGAGGCATAGGAATCCATGCAAAAAGGGGGGAAATGGTCATGTCCCAGTATTTGTTCTTCATTTTGTCACCTGGATCTTTAAGTGGCAAAGCTAGTGTCCAGGCTCATACAGCTTCTCACAAAAATATCTCCTTTAAAATCTAATTCCACCCTCTGCTTTCAATAGGGCTCAGGCATAGTCCAACCCTACCAGGATGGAGCCAGACGCCACTATTCCCGCTCATTTTTTTCTCTCTCCTTCAGATACCTGTGAATTTATTGGGTCCTACTCCTCTAGCTCAACCAGAGTTCTCATACATACCAATAAAAACCAATATACAAAGAGGTGGAAGGGAGAGCTGGAGTCCTCATAGCCTCCTGGGCTCAGAACCTGTGTGTACATGTACGCACATGTGTACGTGTGCAGTATAGGATTGAATGATGCAGCTGTTTAGTTTACTATATCATGAACATCTTCCAAGTCACTAAATAGTCTTGTACAGCCCACACGTTAATGACTGAATAGTAATGTATTCACTGCAATTTACATGACCAAGTCTTTGCTGATGGATACTTATTTAGTTTTCACCGTTGGAAACATTGCTTTGATAAACATATTCACACATCTGTTTTACACCTTTTTCTACTTATTTCTTTAGGATAGGTTTCTGGAAGGGTATTTCTGTATTAAAAATGTGTCCGTTTTGGGAAGGTGGAGTGGTTTACTCTGGAAGGTCGAGGCAGGAAGATTGCTTGAGGTCAGGAATTTGAGACTAGCCTGAGAAAGCAAGAGTGAGAGCCCATCTTTACCAAAAATAGAAAGAAAACTAGCCAGGTATAGTGGCACTTGGGAGCTTATTGGGAGACTGAGGCGGGAGAATCACTTGAACCCAGGAGTCTGAGACCCAATTTTATAGATTTTACAATAAATTTCAGAAATGCCCTCAAGTAAAGTTGTATTTGTTTATATTCTTATGACCTATGAGAGTGCTTGTGTTGTTGCATTCATGAGCAACAATTCTTCAAATCACGAGGTAATTCTTATATTCTGCTCTTTGCTAATTCAGATATAAAGTACTATTTAATTGCCATTTCCATTTATATTTCTCTAATTATTAACATAAATATTCATGCTTTTCATCCCATATTTGGCTACTCTACTTAAGTTTCCCTACATCTAGAAAATCTTAGATGCTCACAAAATGTTGACTGCCCACCGATTATTACCAGTGCAAAGGGAAGCTCTTCACTGCTGTCTTTATTTTGTATCGGATCTCTCTTCTGAGCTCAGTTATTAGATCTAGCTGTTTTCAGTTGAGTTTCCTAGGCTTTCCAGGGAGTGAATCTTATCCTCTGTAAATAATGTTAATTTCATATCATTAAGAGATGTGCTGTTTATTTCTTTGGCTTGCTTTCTTTTCATGGAGTGATCTTCCAGAGAAAAATGTCGAAAAACAGTAAACATGGCTATATTTTAAGTTTATTTTTATCCCTCATATAATAATACTGACTTAGCTTTGTGATAAATAGGCTTCTTATTTATCTATTCTATCAGCATCTTTCTATCTCTGCTTAATTGAGAGATTTTTAATTAAAAATATGCTTAATTTTATCAAAGGCATTTCTAACATTTATTATGATAAATGTGTTTTTATTTCTTTTGTCCTATCAATATGGTAAACTACATTAATAGAGTCCCCAGCGTTGCATTATCATTGTATTCCGAAAATATAGGCTCTGTTTTTCAAATCCTAGCATGCTTTTAAATGCTCTAGTGGACTTGCTAATTTTTATTTATGTTTTTGTATCCTATAATTTTATTACTGTTGCTATCTTTGTGAAGTTTTAGTAGCAGGTTGTGCTAGCCATATGTAAAGAATGAACTGTAAGGTCCAAGGTTCTGTGTGATCTCTACTAGCTTCACCAGCATAAGCATAGTTTATAATTCTAAAAAGATTTTCTAGAAATTTATCATAAGACCTACAGAGGGGTGCAGGACAGGGAGTAATTCTTTGACAGTCTTGTTGATTTGTTTTGTGGTTATTTGTTGTTTTGTTGTTGCCTTAACGTCTCCCTTTTTCGTTTTTAAAATTTATAGATTTCCCAGAAAAATTACATATTTCAGCAAGTTTTTCCAAATAGATTAGCAAAGAATTATGAATAGAGTTCTATAATTTTTAATTTCCTATTAGTCTACAGTTGTAACATCTTTTTTATTTATAATAGCGTGTATTTAAATTTTAACTATGTTTTTCTTAACTAAAACGGAAAATTTCATCTGTACTTTTCACTGAAACTGATCTTACATTATTACAAATCCTATTTATTTGTTTATTAATTTCTTAATTTCTGCTTTTACATTTGCAAATTTCTTCCCCAACTTTCTTTAGGTTTATTTTGTTGCTACTTTTCTATCTTCCTCGTGCTAAATTCTTTTTTTTTTTTTTGCAGTTTTTGGCAGGGGCTGGGTTTGAACCTGCCCCTTCTGGTGTATGGGGCCAATCCCCTACTACTTTGAGACTCAGGCGCCGGCCCCTGTGCTAAATTTTTAATTTATTTAATTCTACCTTATCTTTTTTTATCAAGTAAATTATTTAAATTTCTGAATATATATCATATATATATATTGGCTTGACATATCTATATAGGCAAAGCCAATATATCTATATCTATATCTGTTTCTATATCTATATTGGCTTTGCCTATAAACATCCCTCTGTAGGAGTCAATACACAAACAAGAACAAGTTCAATTGTCAGTTCTTGAGAAATGTTATCTAAAAGCCTATGTTTGAAAGATGTACTTACATAAGTATGAGCAATTTGAGAAATATGATGAAATTTTAATTAGCTATAACTGACTACCTGAAATCATCTGATTGGATTTCTGGGTTGTTTTCTGCTTTTAAAAGCAAATTGGGGAAATAAAACCCACATAAGTTATAATTACAATTTATAAGATCTTCAAGGGGATTATTTGAGTCCATACATATTCATTCTCAATTCTCATATCTTTTCAGCTTTTTATTATTGGATTCAGAAGGACATCCTGAGACATTGCAAGATTATCATTAGAATTTACATTATTTTGATAGTGTTAGGAACTGTTGTGAGTATATTTATACAAGAATTGGAGTATTGTTTATAAGGATTTTAACAAAAAGAAGTTTTTATTATCTGATTCTTGAAATGCTTCATTCTCTGAGCATTTAAATTAAGCCTGATTTTACAGCCTTTATTATATACCAATAATAATAATACTTACTTACATTCATTGAGCACTTATTGGGTGCCAGTTAGTATTCTACCACTTTTTGTGTATTTGCTAATTCTTCAAAACAACATCATTGAAAAGGCAATGGGAAGAAACTGAGGCACAAAGTGTTTAAGTCACACAGCCAGTAAGTGGCAAAGCCAAGACTCGAATCCAAACTGCCCCGGGAGCCCATGTTCCTAATTCTTTACTACACTCCTTAGTAATTAATGTGTTGAAAGATGTGAAGACACAAAAGAAGAGGCTTCTCGTAAAAGAGGTCCCTTGGGTGTATTTGTCACTGGCTGAGATGAGGCAGGATAAGGTGACCCAGAAATATGGCAACATAACTCTTTAAAGCTACCGCCCCCTGCGGGTGACAGAGTGGCTCCCCCAGCACAGAGACACTGTCCCTTACAGAAGGTCTGTGACACTTTCCCGGCCATCCTGGGGAAGTACTATGTCCATTATAGCTTTAACACTTAGACTCTCTCTGGATGTATAAATTTTCCCATTCAAAGGAATCTGATTAAAAGGAAGCCTTACCTCCATACGATGCCACTCCCAAAGGGAGTTTTGAGCTTTGTCTGTGGCATCAGTGTTGGGAACCAGGTGCGATGTCCCTACCAGATCATAAGATGTGACCTCAATCCAGGCCACCCTCAAAGGATGTATTCTTTCACTTTTCCATATGTTCTTTCCAACTTGGCATGGGATGGGCACTCTGGGTTTACGTCTGGAGCATCCTTTGTTTTTAAAAGGCTAATATTCATTTCCTCATTTTCCTTGGCAAAACAAGAAAAACAACAATAATAGTAATAACACTTGGGACTGAATGATGAGAACCCAGAGAAATATTCAAAGTGGCAACTATCATAATTAAGCTATTCCAGTGGACATCTGTGCCCAAGGAGACGCTCAAAAAATTCACTGAAAAATACCACTAGGCATATAGCCCCAGAGTTTCCATGTTTTATGTATTTATCATGAGTTTCTGATACTTCAGTAAAAATTAGACAAAAGATGGCAATTTTCCTGGGACTCATTCTGGATGCGCTCTTAGCTATTTCGCAGCCCAGGCCTTCCTTTGCTGGGACCGAATGTCTGTCCCTTTTATCGTACTTTCTACCATCTCTGCCAAAGGCTCATGAGTTTCTCTTAGCTCTTGTACTTGCACGGTCACGCCGTGTCTTCTTTAGAAAGGAAAAATAAAAGAGCTTGAATAAAACAAACAGTTGATATTGATCTAAGCTCACTACAAAGGAAAGTAATTAAAGGACGGATCATTATTTCTCTGATGCAATTTTTAATCACCCCCACAATATATTCTCCACCCTGATTATCCCGCTACATTTAGAGATTTGGGCTATTGTGTTTGAGGTTTCATGCAGTATAGTTCAATTGAATTACCTCATGAATGTAATCAAGGCAGGTTTATTTGGTTGTTGTTTTAGTAAGTACTGTCTTAGTCATGAGCTGCTTTTTTTTTTTTAAAGACCCTGCACAAATAACTTCAATAACAACAAAGAGTTTATAGAAATGTAGCTGTGTCAACAAGAAGTGAGTTTCCATTGACTGTAAGTCCAATCGCATCTTGTATTTACTCTATTGAATTAAAATGAGAGAGAACAAAGTATTCAAGCATAAGCTTTATTTTTGGTAGCTTTCCTACATTCTGTATGTGGAGCTCGTGCCTGGTATATTATACATACCAAATATGAGTAAAATGGAATAGTGTAATTTCTTATGAAGAAGAAATTAACTTTGTCCCACATATTCTTCACTTAATAAAAACAGAATAAAATGTGAATTATTGTTTTCATTGCATTAATTTTCGAAGTATTGCCGTCTCTAAATATTGAGCTACTCATAATTTTAGAATAATAGCACTAGAGATTTTTATACGGCATCTAGTATTTAGGGTGGTTTCATTTCTCATTTCTTCCTGTGAAAGCCTTTTCTTTCCATTTATATTTTCCATTCCTCTTCTAAGCATAGCTGTGTTGTGCCATCAATTATTTTTTGCATATGTTTTGCCTCCCCAATTCCATTGTAACTTCCTTGTAGAAAAGGGACTATGTCTTTCTCTCTTTGTATTTTTACCATCAAGGTCAGTCCTGGATACTCAGTAAGGAAGGAACACTTCTTGATTTGGAATTACTCAGTGAAAATTATTATTGTGTGAGAAAATACTAATGTGACACAATGCATACAAAATAGTATGAGAACAAACAGGATCAATATTTATGAAGCACATCTGATATGCCAGGTACTGTATGCACATTATGTAACGCATTCAAGGATTATTTATTAGATCCACTCTTCCAATGTGGACATGGAGACCCAGTTAGGTGAGGTTCAGAAATTGGGTCAGTGCCAAACAGTTTAAGAGCTGCAGGGTGAGGTCTTAGGTCTGGCTGGCTATAAGGCACAACCTCTCACTATTAGGCCCTAATGCCTTCCATGAAAACATTAAAACACTGCCTCTATACAAAATGGATCTTACGTAGGGTCTCTAAGAACCAAACATTTCTTGCAGCCAAAGGTGGTGATTTATTTTCTTCTTCCATTGCAGATTGAAGGGGAAAGTGACTTGTCAGTATACTGTGTAAAGTTAGGTGTACAATATAGACTGTTAAAGGACATATTTTTAAAACAGAGAGAAAAGAAACTTGTGAACTTAAATCAGAGAATTTAAATGGAAGCAAACTCAATAAGGAGAGGAAATTCCCAAGAGAGAGATTTTGGCGACATAAGGAAGAAAATATGATGGTATAGAAAGGAACAGATATGATGTTCCCATGTGGGCAAAAAAGGAAGGGATATATATGTGGATATGCATAAAATATTTCTGGAAGCATCCATAGGATATACTCGTTGCTTTGAAATAGTGACATTGTCTGCTGAGAAACTGACAAATGGGAGGGAGATTTTTCACTATATACTCGGGTTTATGTTTTGAATTTTGTAAAGTCTGAGTTTCTTAAAAAAATAAGTAAAAATAAAAAATACATAAACGAGAGTGATCTAGTTTCGTAAGTATTTCTTGAAACTCAGAACTAAAAGGATTAGTCTAACAATAGTAATAACAATAACATTTTGCATATATCTGAACAACCTAATTTATAAGATTTTTTTGCATGTATTATGTAATTCAACCATAATTCCATAATGGCTTCTCTCATAAGATGGGATATTATTTAGCTCCATTTTATAGATAAAGGGTCTTAGATTAAGCCAGTTGACTCAGTTCATGCAGATAATAGATGGCATGCTGTTTGATTCCAATGAAGTTTAATGCTTCCAACATACAAAAGACAGCAGGAGAGAAAAATACTCCATAAAAATACAGAAGAATGCCCTACCCTGTTAGAATAGGGTAGACAGAGTAAAGCCCAGATTAAGATAAAGCTAACAAAAATTCAAAAGACTGCCAAGTTAAACATATTCAGAGCAAGAACAAGAATTTTATAAGCCCACTGCTTGTGAAGATGACAGAGAAAAGATGGACATGGTCACCTTCTAATTTGCTTGTCTCATCTTTGTCAACATGATTGGCTAGAAAGAAGGAAGATACTTGTGAAAAAGCGACTGAAGCCTAAGATGATTAGGGGATAAAAAGAGAGGAGTATGTAATTACTTTAATGAGCTTGAATCGCATTACACACACAGATTATATCCAGGAGAAAGAGCTTGTGTTAGTGATGTGTGGAGGACAAGAGAGGCCCCGAGAGGCTGCATGTATATGTATATCCCATCTATAAAGAGATGAAGAAAATAGATCTTGTAAACCACCTGCCATAAAATGAGCTTACTGATGATTCTAGATAAAATTCTAGACAGAATTAACAAATAGTCTGGAAATCCTTTAAAAACATCCCAGTCACAAAGTGAGATCAGTGTTTTTCAATTAGATTATGCACACATATGTGAGTTTCCTTGGGCTGCTGTAACAAAATATCATGGATTCAGTGATATTGACAACAGAAAATTTTCTTATAATTCTGGAGTCTAGAACTCTGAGATCAAGGTGTTATCAGGGTTGGCTTTTCCTGAGGCCAATCTCCTTGGCCAAAAGATAGTTGTCTTCTCCCTGTATCTTTCCCAGGTCTTGACTTTGTACTTGTGTTTAAATTTACTTTCCTTCTAACACCACCAGTTGTACTGGATTAACCTACCCGAATGACCTCATTTTACTTAATTACCTCTTTAAAGACTACCTCCAAAATAGCTGTACTCTGAGGCACTAGGGAGTTAAGACTTCAGTATAGGATCTTTAGGAGGATATAATTTAGCCCATAACAGATTTATTTATTTATTTATTTATTTAAATCATAGCTTGTGTACATTGATGCAATCATGAGGTACAGTGTGCTGGTTTTATATACCATTTGAAATATTTTCATCAAACTGGTTAATATAGCCTTCACTGCATTTTCTTAGTTATTATGTTAAGACATTTATATTCTACACTTAGTAAATTTAACATGTACCCTTATAAAATGCACTGTAGGTGTGGTCCCACCAATTACCCTCCCTCCACTCATCCTTCCCCCTCTTTCCCTTCCCTCTCCCTTTTCCCCTTCTTCTTGGGCTATAGTTGTGTTACAGCTTTCATATGAAAGCTATAAATTGGTTTCATAGTAGGGCTGAGTACATTGGATACTTTTTCTTCCATTCTTGAGATACTTTGCTAGGAAGAATATATTCCAGCTCCATCCATGTAAATATGAAAGAGGTAAAGTCTCCATCTTTTTTTTTTTGATTTTTTTGCAGTTTTTTTTTTTGGCCTGGGCTGGGTTTGAAATTGCCACCTCCATTATATGGGGCCAGTGCCCTACTCCTTTGAGCCACAGGCACCGCCCATGTCTCCATCTTTCTTTAAGGCTGCATCATATTCCATGGTGTACATATACCACAATTCGTTAATCCATTCATGGGTCAATGGGCACTTAGGCTTCTTCCATGACTTAGCAATTATGAATTGGGCTGCAATAAACATTCTGGTGCGAATATCTTTGTTATAAAGTGATTTTTGATCTTCTGGGTATATACCTGGTAGAGGAATTGAAGGATTGAATGGCAAGTCTATTTTTAGACCCCTAAGTGATCTCCGAACATCTTTCCAAAAGGAATGTATTAGTTTGCATTCCCACCAGCAATGTAGAAGTGTTCCCTTTTCTCCATATCCATGCCAACACCTCTAGTTTTGGGATTTTGTGATGTGGGCTAATCTTACTGGTATTAGATGGTATCTCAAAGTGGTTTTGATTTGTATTTCTCTGATGATTGAGGATGATGAGCATTTTTTCATGTGTCTGTAGGCCATGCGCCTGTCTTCTTCAGAGAAGTTTCTGTTCAAGTCCCTTGCCCACCCTGAGATAGGATGACTTGTTCTTTTCTTGCTAATACGTTTTAGTTCTCTGTGGATTCTGGTTATTAAACCTTTGTCAGAGACATAACCTGCAAATATCTTCTCCCATTCTGCTTGCTTTACTTACTGTGTTCTTGGCTGTACAGAAGCTTTTCAGTTTGATCAGATCCCAGTAATATATTTTTGGTGTTGTTTCAATTGCCCGGGGGTCTTCCTCATAAAATAATTGCCCAGGCTGATTTCTTCAAGAGTTTTTTCTGCACTTTCTTCTAGTATTTTTATAGTTTCACAACTTAAGTTTACATCTTTAATCCAGTGAGAGTCTATCTATTTAATGGTGAAAGGTGTGGGTCCAGTTTCAGTCTTCTACAGGTCGCCAGCCAGTATACCCAGTATTTTTATTTTTAATCATGATACAGTTGAAGAAAAGAAAAACAAAATACCACCCTTTTTAATAAAGATGGAGGATGGGTGCTTTAGAATCAACTAGAACATTTTTCCAAATTATATTTTCTCCTTATATATGGAGATTCTGATTATTCAGTATTATCCGTCCAAATCTTAGCTATACAAGCATATGATAACCTTTGAAAAGGCTGAGTAAAGGATCACTAAGGATATGGTTTATTGCTCCTTAAACTTCAGGGCAGGGGTAAGAACCCAGGGAACAGAGTAGCTGGTAACAGAGACCATGTGTCTGAGATCTGCCTGTAGGCAAGAAAGGAAGTTCCACACAGCATAAAAACAGACGGTTCTGATAGGGTATATAATCACTGATGTTATCCAGAAAATGGGTAGGAGTCTTTTTAAAGTAATGAGTATCCATAAAGGATGGATATAGTTGTAGAGGGGAAGGTGTTGGTCTCGATTCTATTACAAATCTATTGATTCTATTATCTATGATTGTATTATATTATCATTGAGATATCAGAATTAAATACATATAAATGGACTAATTGTCTCAAAGGATAGGTTCAAGTTGTGAGGCTATATCTGAAATTATACAATGACATTTGGGTCAGTGATGGACCACATATACGATAGTGGTCCCATAGGATGATAATGGAGCAGAAAAATTCCTATCACCTAGTGATGTCCTGCTATTATTTTGTTTTTATAAATTTAGTGTAACATGAATGCAAAGAGTTCATTAAGTATAAGTAGTGTACAGTATTATCCTAGGCCTCCATGTTCATGCACCAGTCACACAGTGACTCACCCAGAATAACTTCCAACCCTGCGAGTTCTGTTTATGGTAAGTGCCCTACACAGGTGTGCCATTTTTATCTCTTATACATATTTTTACTGTACCTTTTATATGTTAGATACACAAATACTTACCACTGTTACAATTGCCTACATTATTCAGTGTAGTAACATGAAGAACAGGTGCGTGGCCTATGAGGAATAGGCCATCATATCACCCCAGCATGTAGGAGGCTATGTACCATCTAGGTTTGTGGAAGGATGCTTTGTAATGTTCACACAATCACAGAATCACCTAACAAAACATTTCTCACAATGCATTCCTATTATTCAGTAACTCATGACTATATTTGCAAAACTCTTTGCAGTTTACAAAGTGTTTCACAGACTATGTATTATTTACATATTTACATTCTCTCCTTTAATTATTATTTTGAATAACTAACCTATTTTCTATATAAAATCCATGTTTTTTCATTCTTATCTCACCAGACTCAAACTCCTGTCTTCTGTAATGACACATGTTCCCAATGATATTCCCATCTCTCTGGCCATTCTCTGTGATCTCCTATTGCCCCTGTAGATTCTTTCTGCACCTTAAAAACTTAGGACTTCTGGGATTTTGTTTTTACTTCTGTTTACTTCTCAAGCTCTATATTCTCCTAAGACAATCACTTCTAAAGACATGGCCTCAACCAATAACTGGTTACCAACCTTTCCCAAAAATCTCTATCCAAGTCATTGCTTCAACCCTTCAAACTAGTTTTTCCAACTTTATATTCAACATCCTCACTTGGACATCCCAGGTGGTTTTTGGATCTGACATGTCTAAAATAAATGAATCATCTGGCCCCCTAATTTCCTCCTTGCTTCTCAATCAGTGTTCCTGGTGTTATTGGTTACACAATGATTTCCCAATTTCCAATCCATTAAACTGGAGATTGTTCTGGAACTTCCCTATTACACACTCATAATCAATAACCACTTCCTATCATTTCTTTTTCATCTCTTGAACCTGTTCCCTTTTGCCTCTTCCTCTGTTACTGTGTTATCTTTGATATTGACCTTCTCTTGTTAGACAACTGTAAACATTGGCTGCGGTCATAGATTTCCTCAGTCCAACCTTTACATCATAGCCCAAGGGATCTTTCAAAATCACAAACCTTATGGTGTCACTGTCCTGGCACTATTGCTTGTCATTGCCCTCAGGGTTAACAAACACAAATTTTACACCTTGGCATTGAGTATATTCTAGCACATATGTACCTTGGTAGCCTTATCACCAGCCTTCCTAGAATCCACATTATGTCTAGCAAGTCACTTTCTTCTCTGGATGGTTCTTGTCTCACATCATAGTCTACCACACTTCTGCTCTCATTTCTCCTCCTCTCTCAAGCATTTTCCTTAAGCATTCTTCTACTCAACTCAGAAATTACTCTCTTTCTGATATCTGTCTTGGCTGTTTTTTCCTCCTGAAAAATTAGAAAGCTCTTCCATGTTTCTCTTGCACTAAGTTCTCCTTTTGTACTTTTCATTCTGCATTTTAATAGTCCATCTATATCCTTCAAAGATGTGGGCTCCTTAGCTAGGACTGGTGGCTTGTGCCTGTAATCCCAGCACTTTGGAAGCTGAGGATCACTTCAGTCCAGGAGTTCAAGACCAGCCAGGGCAACATAGTGAGACCCTATTTATAAAATATATGTGTGTATGTGTAGATAAAATAATTTTTTTTTTAAAAAGAGAAGACCAGAGATATAGGCTTCTTAAGGAAATACCATGTACCAATTCTCTTTAACTTCCACAATACCAAATATCATTGCAAATATTTATTGAATGATTAAAACATGTTCTGCCTAGGAATATAAAACTGGCCAAAATATAAAAAATCACTAGGGGAGATTTATAAAAAGCAATTGATTCCATTGCAAAGCATTTGAGTGTTAATACAGTTCACTCATCTCTGACAGGCATGCCTAGATCACGTGAGATGAGTGACCTTCTGATGTTCTAGCACTGCTCTTTCCCCTGCTGCTGCCAGGACTGCAAGAGGGAAAAAGACATATATAAGGCTTGAGGAGGTTCCCTGGGTTTTTATTAGCACCTAATTCTATTTAGTGCCCTGTTTGATATTCTAGATACCCAGATATCCACTCTATTGGCTTTCACAAGAGACAGTAAAGATAATCAAAAAAGAGGTGAGAATGAAGAGCAAATTCATAAAAGGAAGTGGGGGGAAGCTCTAAGGAGAGGCCCAAGATCAGCAAACAGGCAGTAGAACTTCAGAAATTTAGAGAAGAAGAGGAACATCACAGCCCATGGCTCCCAATTGCAAGGGGAGCTCAAAAAATATTTCATAGAATGCAGTCACAAATCCAGAAATGCACTGGCAGGGAGTGAGTGTCCATCAACCTGACAGGGCAAGAAATTCAAAGACAAAATGTGAACATATTACCCATATGTGAGTAATTTTTGACATTAAAGAAAATTGCTGGACAGGTAATCCAGAGCAGGCCAAATGCCTACAGGAGGGAAGTAGAAATAAGTTTATACCACAGCAGAGTCAGGTCTGTGTCTGCTTTTCCAAGACACATTGTAATGAACCTGTCCAAAGTCAAGATGAAGGAGAAAATTCTGCAAGCAGCCAGAAGCAAGCACCAACTGACCTACAGGGGCAGAGTGTGGGGTAAACCCCCACAAAATTTAAATGAAATGTGA
>CAUYQV010155022.1:0-22296 GCA_963574575.1 Galagoides demidoff | reverse complement strand
ATGTAGCTGGTGCCCTACCCACCAAGCCTAGAGCACACTTTTTTTTTTTTTTTTTGAGACAGAGTCTTACTTTGTTGGCTTCGGTAGAGTGCTGTGGCATCACAGCTCACAGCAACTTCAAACTCTTGGGTTTAAGTGATTTTCTTGCCTCAGCCTCCCAAGTAGCTGGGACTACAGGCACTGGCCACAACGCCTGGCTATCTTTTGGTTGTAGTTGTCATTGTTTGGCAGGCCTGAGCTGGATTCAAATCCACCAGCTTCGGTGTAGGCGGCTGGTGTCCTAGCGACAGAGTTACCAGTGCCAAGCCTAGAGCACATGTCTTTCATTTCCTTCAAGGATCATGCCTTTGGTGCTTTATCTAAAAAGTTACTACTACACTCAAAGTTACCTAGATTTTCTTCTATGTTGTTTTGTAGAGTTTTATACTTTCGTATTTTACATTTAGGTCTGTGATCCATTTTGAGTTAAATTTTGTGAATGCTGTAAGGTCTGTGTCTAGATTCATTTTCTTTTTTGCATGTAAACATCCAGTTGTTCCTGCACTTTTGGAAGGTGGGATGATTGCTTGAGGACAGGAGTTCAAGACCTGAGCAAGAATAAGACCCTGTCTCTGGGTAGTGCATGTGGTTCAAAGGAGTAGGGTGCCGCCCCCATATGCTGGAGGTGGCGGGCCAAGCCCAGCCCCGGCCAAAAACTACAAAAAAAAACAAACCCTGTCTCTACAAAAAATGGAAAAATTAGCCAGGCTCAGAGTCACACACCTGTAGTCCCAGCTATAACAAGTAAAGGAAGCTAACAACAAGTTAAAAACTAAACAATGCGAAAAATCAACAACTCTTCTTAGATCCGTCAGAGGTCACAGGGCAAACTGCTATCTCCAAAATTGAAGAGACAAGTGGATACAGAGAATCACACTAATGGAGCAGAAACCCACCAGCATACGTCTACACAGCAATTGGTCCCAGGTAGAAAAACCTGAACTATAATTGATGAATTGTAAGAGGTTCAATGTGGGCAAGTCTGAGAGCTAAAAACTCTGGTTGGGGAGTAGAGGGGAGTCTTTCATGAATTTAGTCTAAAACTCGCAAAAGCCACACTTTTATGAGTTTTACATTCAGAAGCCCTACCAGGTTCCTGCAGTGAATATCAGAGAAAAATCCTTTCGTGCTTCTGGTAGAAGAGGAAAGCAATCATCTGAAATACAACAAAGCATTCTGTTCTTCTTTACAAAATCTGCCCTCAGGAAATACTATTTTACCAGAGCCTAACCTGCTGAGTTTTTCTCTATTTATTTGTTTTTATTAAATCATAGCTGTGTATATAAACGCAATCTTGGGGTATAATGTGCTGGTTTTACACACAATCTAAAACCTGCTGAGGTTTTATCTAAGTCAAACCTACCTGGGAAAAGAGACACATCCCAGCCCTCTCTAGCCATTCTGCCCCACCCAAGGTGGGGGGAAACACTGAAAAGCACTGTGAAGTTCACAGTCCAGGGGCACAGGCTCCCCAAAAGACAGGGACCTGATAGCAGGACTGTAGGGTGCTTCCCCTCCCCCATACCTCACTGCCACACTACTAAAGTCCTGTGTGCCCAGCAAATCACATCCCCTTTTCAACAAAAAGTTACAAAGCATATTAAAAGTCCAAAAACACAGTTTGATGAAGTTAAATACATATCAGCCCCCGAGTCACAAATGGCAGGAATATTGGAATTATCAGATCAGGAATTAAAAAAACAAAACCCTATGATTAATATTCTAAAAGCTTTAATGGAAAAGTAGACAAAATGGCTCGGCGCCTGTGGCTCAATCGGCTAAGGCACCAGCCACGTACACCTAAGGTGGAGGGTTTGAATTCCCAGCCTGGGCCCACCAAACAACAATGATGGCTGCAACCAAAAAATGGCCGGGCGTTGTGGCGGGCGCCTGTGGTCCCAGCTACTTGGGAGGCGGAGGCAAGAGACTCGCTTGAGCCCAGGTGTTGGAGGTTGCTGTAAGCTGTGATGCCATAGCACTCTACCCAGGGGGATAGCTTGAGGCTCCGTCTCAAAAAAAAAAAAAAAAGTAGACAAAATGCAAGTAGATGAGTAATATAAATAGATGAAAATTCTCAGAAAGAATCAAAAAGAAATGCAAGAGATAAAAAACACCATTAACAATGAAAAATGCCTTTGTTGGGCTTATTAGTAGACTGGACATGGCTAAGGAAAGAATCTTTAACATTGAGGTTATGACAATAGAAACTTCCAAAACTGAAAATCAGAGAGAGAAAAAAGAAAAAAACCAGAACAGAATATCGAAGAACTATTAGAGGGACAACTGTAAAAGTTAAACATGGTAATATGTTTAATAGGAATAACCAGAAGAAGAAGGAACAGAAAAAAACAGAAGCAATATCTGAAACAATAATGACCAAGAATTCCCCCAAATTAATGTCAGACACCAAACCGCAGATCTAGGAATCTCAGAGAAAACTAAGTGGATACAAGTCCCAAGAAATTATACTTATGCACATCCTATGCAAACTTCAGAAAATCAAAGATAAATTCTGAAAGAAGCCAGAAGAATAAAAACACCTTACTTACAAAAGAGCAAAGATAAGAATTACTTCCAACTTCTCTTTAGAAACCATGAAAGCAGAGAATGGAGTGAAATATTTAAAGTGTTGAGAAAAGAAAACTACCAACCTAGAATTCTATATCCTGTAAATCATCCTTCAGGTATGAAAGAGAAAGAAAGACTTTCTCATACAAACAAGCAATCCTCCTACCTCTACCCCTCAGAGTGCTAGGATTACAGGCATAAGCCAAACCAGCTGGCCCCTAGGCTGGTCTTGAATTCCTGACCTCAGATGATCCTCCTGCCTCAGCCTCCCAAAGTGCTGAGGCAGGCATGAGTGACCACTTCTGGCCGTTCAGTACATTCTTGAATGGATACTACAGAGTTTTAGTTCGTAATACTAGCTAGTATTTATTAAGCACTTATTATGTTGTAAGCACTTTGTGTGAGTTGGCTTACATACGCCTCCTAATAACCCTACCAGGGAGTTCAGAGAGTACTACCTGTGCCCTCTCTCCTCCCTGTGAAGTAGATCCAAGGTATTGTAGGTTACTCCCTACTCCCCCCACTTCAGTTGCCTCTTATGTGCGAATGATTCCTATGTTGACACCTCTGCTCTGTTGAGCTCCATCCTCTTATGTCCAACTGTTCACATCTCCAGCCACATGTGTAAAGATACCACAAGCACACATTTGTGATCTTCCCCAGCAAACTTAGTGGCCTTCTGGAGCTCCCTGTCTTCAGGAATGTACGGCCATGTGCTGTTTGTTCAGGTCAGAGACTTGGGAGTCTTGCTTCACCCTGTCCTCCTCCCTTCATCCCTGTCCACCCAACCCTCAAGGCCTGTTAAGGTTGCATCCCTGCCCCTCAACTTTAGAATCTTTATGGCCACCACTTCTCTTCACCTGCTCTTGTTCACATTGCTATTAGGTATTGCCTGGACTCATGCAGTGGCCTCCCACCTCAAACTCTTTCTGGCCCCTCATCACAGTCAAAATGACTATCAGATCACACAAGATCCTGTTACCTGCCCTCTTCTCCTATTCCCTGCCCCAATCTTTGTTGCTTCTCCTTGCTCAAGAAGAAAGACCATGATCCTCCGCATAGTCCAAAGTCCTACATGGTCTAGCCTCCGTCAGTCCTCAGCTCCTCTTCCAGCACATTCGAAAGGTATAAATGTCGGTGACCAGAGATGAGACTAGAGTGCAGAGGTTAAGGCCACGTTTATTCAAAGGGTCAGAGATCTACCTGGGCAATGCAAAGATGGCATCTGTGCCCATGGATAGTTAGAGACACCTTTTATATGGGGCTATAAGGGGTGGGTAAATTCCACAGCTTGGCTGGAGGGCTTTGGTGGGTTAGGGTTCTTTGGCTCAAGGGAGTTGGGGCTAACTAGGTCCTTTGTGTTCTTTGTCTTAGGAGGAGGAGAAGGATTCCTGTGGGGGTGCACTGGCCCCCCAACAATGTCTTCTTTTGCCCTGGTAGAGTGCCATGGAGTCATAGCTCACAGCAACCTCAAACTCCTGGGCTCAAGTGATCCTCCTGCCTCAGCCTCCCAAGTAGCTGGGATTACAGGCACCCACCACAATGCCCAGCTATTTTTAGAGATGGTCTCTTCCTGTTGTTCAGGCCGGTCTCAAACTCATGAGCTCAAGCAATCCTCCCACCTCAGCCTCACAGAGTGCTAGGATTATAGCCGTGAGCTACTTTGCTGGCAACACATGGTCTTTTAAAGACATCTGCCTGGAAGTAGCTCACTTCTGCTTATGTTCACTGGCCTCATGAGTCCACCCAACCTCAGCAGGTGCACTGTACGCAGTGTGTCCAGGGGGAGCAGCAGTGGCTGCCCTGGGGGCACATGTGGTGGATGTCTGGTTTGTAAGCAGTGATTCACACTGAAAGTGCCAGTAATGACTAGAAGGGCCAAGGGAGCAGCACTCTGGGTAAGAAGTTTAGGGAGGCTCTTCCCTTTCCCTCATAGTTTATTCCTTCTCTGAATCATCTCAAAGTCCATGGCAACTCCTCCCTGGTAGGGTTTCCATTCTCCTTGGGAACAAAGCCCTCCAAGCAAAAATGAGAGTGTAATTTGGGAGCTGGTAGTTGAGAAAGAAAGTGGGTGTAGAAATAACCACCACCCCCAGTGTAAAACGTGGAGGAACAAAGCAGTTGTCACAATAACCTTTCAAGCCAAACTTCACATGAAATGTGTCCCTCAATGCTACCTGCCACTGATCTTAGGAAAATAGCACCTCTGGATGGCTGGGGTTGCCAGCATTCCTGAAGGGACTGGCCTGCCCCCCTGGAGCCTCTGCAGGGCTTTCTGCCTCTCTTGCGCCTCTGGGGCTGAGCAGAAGGAAGCTTTAGCCACTAGGGTGGTTACCTCCCAGGTATCTTAGAAAAAAGAGAATTCTTAGGCTTGGTGCAATGGCTCTTCCTTGCAGTCTGGGAGGGTGAGGCAAGAGGATCACCCACTTGAGATCAGGAGTTCAAGACCAGCCTGAGCAAGACTAAGACCCCTGTCTCTACTAAAAATAGAAAAAATTAAATGGATATTGTGGTGGGCGTCTATAGTCCCACCTACTCGGGAGGCTGATGCAGGGGGATCTTTTGAGAGTTTGAGGTTCCTATGAGCTAGGCTGATGCCATGGCACTCTAGCCTGGGCAATAGAGAGAGACATTCTACCTCAAAAAAAGAAAGAAAAAAGAATCTTTATTCTCTGATTTTTGGTTTGGAAATGGCTTTTCCCTGCCACTTCTAACAGACATCACTCTGGGGGTATTTGGTGGAAGTACACAGTACTCACCATTTTTTCCTTCAGGCTGGCGGGCTGGCCATCCCACCTTAGCTCATTAGACTTACCTGGCAGAGTGAACATCTAGAATTATTGCTATAATCACATCTAGCCACAGGAAATAATGTTGGCATCAATTCTGAACCTTTTCTTCAACATGGGAAATGTGTTTTAAATGGGCCAGGTTCGTCACAGATTTTGTGTTTGTTGGGACTCTGTGCCATTGAGTGGGGCCCTGGGTTAATCTGTGGACTTGAAGTGTGGTCCAGCATATGCCCCAGACTGTGCTGAATCCTGGAGGGTCCTAGGAAAGAGTGGAGCTTCCTAATCTCAGGGCCCTTTGCTGCCTGTGACTCTTCTCTTCCTCTGTTGTTCTCTCCAGGAGCTTGAGCGCCTTAACCAAGTGCTGGAGGCCGAGAAACAGCAGTTTGAGGAGGTAGTACAGGAGCTGAGAATGGAACAGGAGCAGATCAAGAGGTGAGTACGATGCCCGGGATGGGAGTGGGAAGGGGTGTCCTAGTTTAGAGCACCTAGAACAGGTGCAGAGCCCCCCTTCCTTGTCAGGTCTCCACCCAGGAGATACTTTTGACTTGATTTGGGTCTTCCTTCTCAATGCTCCAGGCCTTGGGTGTGCCCAGAAGAATCTGTAGACCACCCCCTTTACAAATGGTCACTTCTACCCATTGGAGCACGAGGCCTGGTGAGCACAGACAGGCATCCCTCCAAGTGACAAAGCCCTTCTGCCTCCATGAAACCTCCTATACCAGGGTCAGACAGGAGCAAGCTGGCCTAGGGTGCTGTTGGCCAAGACCCCCAGCATTCTCTGTCTTTCCTGCACAATTATTCCACATCTTGCCAATGAAGTCATTAGGGATCTTTAGCCCCATGTATTGTTTGTGAATCTTGTTGCATATTACAATTATCTACTGAATTAGAATCTCGATAGAAGGGCCCAGAGATCTATATTTTTAAAAAAGCATCACGCTGATTATGACACAGCCTAACCAGGCATTTGGAGACCACCTCTGTGCATAGTGTTGACAGTAGTGTCCATAATCATCATCACTATCATTATCAGCATCACCACTCATCGTCAGTGATATGCCCAATAGAATTTTTCTTGCTACCACCTTGTAAAAGGAAGTCAATCAGACATGTACTTTGGGGATGGAGAAACTCAGAGGATCTTCCCAATTAAATAGCCAGGCACCTACTCAGCTTCCAGAATTGTGCTAGACACTAGGATGAAAGGTAAATCCCCTTCCTTGAGAACCTTATGGTGTAGTTGGGAAAACCAAATTTACACTCAGGAAGCATTAATGCAGTAATATATAAACAGGGCATACTGCCAATTTCCTGTGTTTTAGAAATTAAGATATGCATAATCATTATTGGCTTGAATAGAGGTTAAATTGATTGCCTTGAAAGGCAAGTAGGATTCAAAGAATTGAGCAGGAGAAGAAAGATAACCTAAGCAGGATGAGGGGAAACCTGTATTAAAGCCTGACGTGGCCCAGTTTTGTCAAGAAGGCGACAAAGAGTGTGTTGCCCCAGAGCAGGGTCTTAGCCTTGTCCCATGTTGGAATGAGTGTGGGTTCTAGCAGGTGCTGTCCAAGGAAGGTGCGGTACAGCTGGGGTCCTGTTGTTTCTCCAGTGCTTCTCTCTGCCATGGGGGTGGCCCCAGGTTTATCCCAGCTGACGGATGCATGTGTACCTGGAGCAAGTGACTCCAATAGCGGTGAGCTGGGATCTCCTTCTTTCAGCCCCAGGCCCCTACAACTGCTGTCGGGCCCTTCTGAGCTCTATAGGGAGGTGAAGCCAAAGCATTTCAGTGTGTAGAGGAGGCTAGGAGAGGTGGACACTGCCATACCCAGCCCTCTGTCCCTACAGGGAGCTGGAACTGACTGCAAGATGCCTCAAGGGTGTAGAACAAGAGAAAAAGGAACTGAGGCACTTCACGGAGTCCTTGCAGCAGACACTGGAGGTGAGGGCCCTGGTGGGCAGCCGACTGGGAGGTAGGCTGGCTGGCTGGGCCACTGGATACTGGTTTTTCCAACAGCGTTTCCCCAGGGAGTCATCTGCTAGGAGGGTGGGCACGACGGGGCCCTGATCTGAAAGGGTCTTTTCTCTGTGAGTCCTTGCAAACTCAGCTGATGCATGAGGCTCAAAGCAGGAGGTGGCCAGTCCTAGGCAAATCCAGGTTCATCCTTGTCTGGATTGTGCCCTCAGGAAATCCACCTTCTTCAGTGCTTATATGTTTATAATAGATGGAGGGTTGGTTAGGGTGAGCAGTGAGGCTGTCCACCACTTCCTTCTTGTGGCTTGTTCATTTTGCTGTTCCTGGGTGAAACTGAGCATGAAGGGAAATCAAGAGTCCCTGGTCACCTACATTTCATTCCATGGAAATTGAAGGAGAGGGGGAGGGGCATGTGTCAGGGACAAATCCTTACCATGACAGGCAATCATGAACTCTGACCCCAGCCCCTCCTTCCTCCCACCTACTCTCCCTCATCCTGCCCCTCTACATCTGGCACAAAGACCCACCCCACTGAGCTAAGGAGGCCTCCATACCTGTGCCTTCCACACAGCGCATCCTCTCCACCTCTTCTCTGCCTAGAGAACAAACTCCTTTTTTTTCAGACCAAGTCTTACTTTGTCACCCTGGGTAAAGTGCGGTGGTATCATAGCTCACAACAACCTCAAACTCTTGGGCTCAAGTGATCCTCTTGCCTCAGCCTCCCAAGTAGCTGGGGTTATAGGCACCCGCCATAACACCTCAATAGTTTTAGAGATGGGGTCTTGCTCTTGCTCAGGCTGGTTTCAAGCTCGTGAGCTCAGGCAATTCAGCCACCTTGGCCTCCTAGAGTGCTAGGATTACAGGTGTTAGCCACCACACCTGGCAAGAACAAACTGTTCATCCATCTAAGGCTTGGCTCAAATGTCTCCTTAGTCAAACTTCCCTGATTCTTCTAAGCAGTGTTTACTTTGTGCTCTGGGCTGCCATGGCATTTTGTGTATCTGTTGTGGAACTTGACACTCTAGGTGTGTTTTCTAAACTGAACTTCACTGGACTGTGTCGTAATGTTCCTCTAACTCCAGCCCCTGAAGCAGGCCTGGCACGTGGCATGTGACCCATGTGTGTGCTGAATCCACGCATTGCCTTGAAGGCTGCATGAGTCCCTAGTCTCCCTTGACTGGCTGGAGCCTCGTTTGTGTTGCCGTTTTTGTTTCTCTTTCTCTGTTTCTCATGGAAGGTGGTTCCCATGGATATTTTCACCTCTAAGATTTCTGTGAAGTGCAAGATCCTTCCTGATAAATGAGGAAAGTATCTACACCTGCGGGAGTTGTTCCAATGCACGCCCCCTCTCCCTGGAGGGTCATGGTGCCCCTGGGCCTTGGGGACAGTTCTAGTTGGTGCCACCTCTACCGAAAGCCATGTGGGCTCCTTTCTGACTCCCTCCATGGCGGAGTAGCCTTGCCTCCTCATGAGGAAGACCAACCTTGGCCTTTTACGTCAGGGGAGGAATGACGACATTCCAGCTTTCACAGAGGATTGAGAGAGGCACGGATCACTCCCTGTCATCAAAAGGCGGGAGTAGCCATGTTGCTGAACCAAAATTAGGCTCTTTCTTTTCCTTTCCACCTGCCATGCCAGGAACTCTCCATAGAGAAGAAGAAAACCCTGGAAATGCTGGAAGAGAATGAGAACCAGCTGCAGACACTGGCCAGTCAGAGTGAGCAGCCCCCTGCCAGCGGGGGCCTCCACAGCAACCTTAGGCAGATCGAGGAGAAGATGCAGCAGCTCTTGGAGGAGAAACTCCTGGCTGAGAAGCGGTGAGCCTGAGCCCTGAGTCCACGTCAGCCCTGGAGTCTGGTAACCTTCCTAGAACTGGACAGCTGGGCTCGGCACCTGTGGCTCAATCGGTTAAGGCGCCAGCCACATACACCTAAGGTGGTGGGTTCGAATCCCCAGCCCAGGCCCGCCAAACAACAATGATAGCTGCAACCAAAAAATGGCCAAGCGTTGTGGCGGGTGCCTGTGGTCCCAGCTACTTGGGAGGCAGAGGCAGGGGACTCGCTTGAGCCCAGGAGTTGGAGGTTGCTATGAGCTGTGATGTCATGGCACTCTACCCAGGGGGATAGCTTGAGGCTCCGTCTCAAAAAAAAAAAGAAAAAAAAAGAACTGGACAGCTGGACTCTTGGGTTCTAGTTGGCACTGACCAGACAGGCATTTACTTCCTTTGACCTAGGATTCGATGGGAAGGGAGGTTTCACCTCCCAAAGTGGATTGATAATTATCTCTTGCAAGGGTGTGAACCCTACAGAGGCATTGGGTCCTTGTCATGGTACCTGGTGGCAGGCTGAGCAGGTTCTCTAGGCCCTCTCTTACTTGTGAGGAAACAGCCTCAGGGGTCACGTTTCCAGCAAGCTGTGGGGCCAGATGTCCAGGCTTCTGACTGGAAGCCCAGGGCGCCCATCCCTGAGCACACCTGGGGGCCTGGACCAGGTCTTCTCTGGTCAGATCTCTAAGAGGGGCTGCTCTGCAGTTGGCCGCCTCCTTTGTGAGTGAGCATTGAGTAAGTGCCCTTTCTGTCCCTGCAGGATGAAGGAGAATGAGGAGCGCTCACGGGCCCTAGAGGAGGAGCGTGAATTCTACTCCAGCCAGTCCCAGGCACTGCAGAACTCACTGCAGGAGCTGACTGCGGAGAAACAGCAGGCCGAGCGGGAGCTCAAGGTACAGCTAGGCCTGCAGGGAGCAGCTGGTGCTCAGGGCCTTTCCCACCACCTGGAAACTTCTCTCACATCCCTACACTTTACCAGGTAGCTGCCTGAGTTATCTCTGCTCATCTGACCAGACGGTCAGCTCTGGGGTGGAGGCACCACCCATGAGGGGAAGCAGCCAGTCTGCTGCGTCAGTGACAGAGGCCTGCTGGATGCAGGGACTAGTCCAGGCCATCTGGTTCAGGGGAACACAGGGAGGCAGGATGTGGCAACTTCCATCCAAGCCCACTGAGCCAGAGGTGACCAGGGAAGGCTTCTGGAGTAGATGGCACCTGCTTGCAGCATCTGAATTCCCTCTCACACCCTCAGGCTGAGGTCAAGATCCGCATGGACCTGGAGAGACGCCTACGGGAGGCAGAGGGGGCCTTGCGGAGCCTGGAACAAGGGCTCAACTCCAAGGTGCGGAATAAGGAGAAGGAGGAGAGGATGCGGGCTGACGTGAGCCATCTGAAAAGTAAGCCCTGCCCTCTAGGCCCAGCCCCCCAGCTCTGGAGCTTAGCCCCACCAGAGTGCAGGCCCAGCAGAGCCTGGAACAGGGCCTGGAGCCCCACACTGGGGCTGGTATGCATGTGGTGTCCCCAGATACTGATGGGGTTTCTTCTCAGCCCTGCCTGCAGGCAGCTCCTTGGTGCTGCTTCTCTTTGGTTGTTGGTTCTGGATGGGGGTCTGGGATGGGGAAAGCCTGCAGTTTCTTCCCCTTTTCAAAAGCTCAGAGCTCTGTTCTCTGCAGGGCTACCCCTGAGATGGCTTCAGATTGTGGTTTGAGGGGCAAAGGGTGAGCCTCAGTAGGTAGCTCTGGTCTCTCAAGGAGTAAGATTGACATATTTCCCACTCAGCCCAGCCAGGGTCCAGGGAAGGGGAGGGCCGGGGCTGGAGGGAAGGATGCAGTGGCGGAGCATCCTCCCTGGCCCTGCCATCACAGGGTTCTTTGAGGAGTGCATCCGGAACGCTGAGCTGGAGGCCAAGATGCCGGTGATCATGAAGAACTCCGTGTACATCCACAAGGCCGCCACTCGCCGCATCAAGAGCTGCCGCTTCCACCGGCGCCGGTCCAGCACCTCCTGGAACGACAGTGAGTGTGGCCATTTGCAGGCCTGAGGGGCAGGATGGTCACAGGCTGTTGGTGACAAGGCAGGAAGAGGGCAGGGTGGGCAGTGAGTAGGTTTGGTGCAGCTGGAAAGCCAGACGGTATGGCCTCAAGCCTGGCTTTGTTGTCCTTGGCCAGTGGGGCGATCTCAGGGCACTGGGGTCCTGGAGGCCCAGGGACGGGAAGAGCTAGGCCCAGTGGTACAGAGGATGGGGGCAAGTTTAGGGACGGCCAAGCCTTGGTGAGTGGGACCATTCACAGGGCTGGTCGGGCCCTGCCTCCACAGTGAAGCCGTCCCAGTCCTTCATGACCTCGCAGCTGGAGGCCAACAACATGGAGGAGCTGAAGGAGGTGGCTAAGCGGCTCAGCAGGGACCAGCGCTTCCGGGAATCTGTCTACCACATCATGGCTGGCCAGCCCGGGGCCCCCTCCGCGCTTTCCCGGGGTGCAAAGTGATGGGCATTTTCTCCCTGCCCCCCATCTTTCCTCTGGGCCTAGGGCCGAGGGTTGGGAAGGGGCAGCAGAGGGAAACCCGACTCTGCCTGGCTCCTCTCCTCTGGCAGGCCCCTGGGGGTCAGCCTCACCCCTGAAGGGCAGGGACACACTCCCTCTGCCCACCCCCACCCTACCCTGGGGTCTACACTGGGTCCATGCAGGCCCGAGCTGGGTGCCGCCTGGTTGTCCTACGAGGTGAGAGCAGGGCTGACTATTCCTGGAGAACTATTGGTTGGAGAGTGGGCAGGGGAGGGGCTGCCCCGCTGGGCGGAGACTGCAGCCCCTGCTGGTGCCCACCACATTCTTCTGTGACTCTGCCCTGGTTGTGATTAAAGGCCTCATCTTCCTACCTTGGCGCTCCCTTTCCCCCAGGTTTCCTGATCCCCTCTGCTCCTGACATTCAGTGAGACATCCTCAGCTGAGGCCTCTCACTCATACCACATGGTGGGGTGAGGAAGAAAGAGGTCCAGGGCAGCAGCCTCTGGGCTCACTGCACACATACACCTGCCACAGAACAGCCAAGATATCTCCCTCCCAGCTTCTGTGGCCTTGCTGCCTCCTCTCCCAGGGAGGCTTCGCCCAGTGAGGCAATGTGACCATGCACTCTTCAGATGGGGGGCCTGGGCTGTGATGAAACCAGAGGCCAGTGGTCAGTTCAGGGTCCTTAGGGATGGAGCTGACACACCAATCTGGAACTTTCACAGAAGACCACTACCCTCTGGGGGCTGAGAGCTATGGATCATGTCCCTCACCCATTGTCTGGCCTGCCCTTCTCCTCGCAGACCTACCCTCCAAATCTGCCTGTCTCTGTTGGCCTTTCATCCAAAAAAGGGGGTCTACCCAGGATCAGGGTGCTCTAGACACTGGTGTTATAATAGGTGCTGATTCTCTACTGCTTGGAAAGCCAGGATGTTCTGTTTGGAGAGACGGACAGGTCGCTGCAGAGCAAATCCCAGCAGCAGGGGCAGGCCCCAGGAAGCCCTTATCCCATCCTATGGGAAGAGGAACATCACCACCTCCGAGGTGCACGTCTGCTGCTATGCTGGCCAAGTCCAGCTGGCTGACCTGCTCTATACTCAGGGTCACCTGGTAAAAACCACCTACGTGGTCCTCTCCAGGAGCAGGTGGACTCTGAAGGCTTCATTCATTCTTTACAGAACTTAGCTGGGGTCAGGGGTAGGCACCTCAGAAACAAAGCATTTGAAAGGGCTGAGTCTAAACGTAAAAGCTTTAAACATATATAAATCTGCATAAACCCAGAACTTGTTTATCTTATATGTATGAGGGGGAAGATTTATAAAATCCAGATTACTATTTTTGTTTGTTTCTAAAGAATTAATAGTGACTTGCTCTTGGAGAAAGTCACTTAGAAACTTTTAAAAGCATTTGTTTTTCCTGGGCAGGTCATTAACCAGAAAGAATGTACTTGTCTTAGTCCATTTTGTGCTGCTGTAACAGAAAACCTGAGATGGGGTAAATCTATAAAGAACAGAAACTTACTAGTCCACAGTTTTGGATGCTGGGATGTCCCTATATCAAGGACCTTCTTGCTGTGTCATCCCAGAGCCAAACAGCAAAGAGAGGGCAGGAGAGAGGGTGCCAAACCCATCCATTCATAACAAAACTACTCCCTTAAAAATTAATCTGCTCATGAGGGCAGAACCCTCCTGGCCTAGTCATCACCTCTTAATACTGGTACAATGGCCATTAAATCTCCACATGGACTTGGGAGGGGACAAACATTCCAACCAGGGCAGTGCTTTTCTGTGTACATTCACCAAACCCTAGTTTCCTTCTGTTCTCACCCTATGCTTTCCTTGCCTCAGGCAAGCCTGGGTCCCGTTCAACTAATTGAACAATCTGTAACTGTGTATTTGTTAAATGCTCCCTCACCGTACCTAGCACTGTAAATACGAAAAGAGCAACACCTCTATATGAAAGTATACAGGGGTGGAAATTGCTTAGTGGGAATATATTGATCTGATTTGTTTTTTAATTTTTAAAAACAAAACTCCTATTCCTTGGCCAATTAAATGCAGAACCTCCTAAGTATGCCGTGTGGTCATTGCTAGAGAGGTGTTGCCCCCTGCAGGCCAAAGGTAGAACTCTAGCCTCCCCTTTCCTGCTGTCTCCACTGCACGCTCCCAGACACACTTCTGCCACACTGATCCTTTCATAACAAAACTGCTCTGTCAGACATGCGAGGAAGTGCTCCCACCACTGCACCGCTGTGAGAGGCTTAATAATTAATAGAAAAATCTGCCTTCCCACCCTCAATCCTGGCTGTCCCTGTGTAACAAGGATGATCAGCTGGGTTTTCTTTTGTTTGGAGCACAAACCAAAGGGACAGAGCTGACTGTGCCAGTGAGTGTAGCCTCAGGGAGACAAAGGACACCTGAATTTCATGACCGATTAGTTTTAGTATCCCTACAGAAATAGTTTTACCTGCTCTGATAAGCAGAGGTTTGTGAGAAATGGTCAGGACTGGATTCTCCTCCTGTGTGGGTTGTGTACTTTCCCCCCAGGGAGATGTTAATGGAGGAGGCAGGAGACCTGGGAAACACTTGACATCAGACTCACTCCCCGGCTCCTCCCACCGTGAGGGAGGTACTACCTCTGTTCATCTCTGCAGGGACGCACTTCTTGCCCCCAAGAATCCCACCCAGCTCGCATGGCCTGGGCCACCTGTTTTGGAGCCCACGATGAATGATAATAGTGGAAAAAAACTTGCTCAGGTCTCGGGGAGCCAGCCCAGGGATGTGTCAGATTTGATGTAATGGGAAGGTCATTAAACCCACTGGCCAAAACTGCCCTGGAGCCATCAGATGAAGTCCAGCAGCCCCATGGAAACTTTGTCCCCACAGTCAGCCATGTGAAGCTTCTCAGACCTCCAGGCCTCTGCAAACTCAGTGGCTTTAACTCCTGGAGGAAAAGCGTTTGACTTCTCTTACCCCATTCCTGGCAAGCCTGGGTGGAGGGATATCCTTTGCAAGTCTTTGGGAGAGGACTCAATGGTTGTTTTTGCCTCTTAAAAGAGAGATCCATTCCCAGACATCCAAAGCAACTGGGAGAAACTGGTTATTCAAACTCCTGAGTGAGTGCACATGGGTGCAGTGTTCCCAGTTCTCCTGACTGCATATGGCACTTCCTCTTCCCCTTCCTGGACTTGGGCTTCTGCTCATGGCTCCCAACTCTTCTGACTCAGAAATGAGTTTCACCACCCCATGCTGGGTTAAAGGCACTTAGGACAAATTGAGGAAATTTTCCAAGCCCAGGAATACTACGGGATAAGGGTCTTAATTTACTAATCCCCTTGTGGCAAACTCTACTTGCCACTGTCATCAAGGTTTAAATGTAGTCTAGCATTCCGTGTCTCTCTGGCTTTTCCTCTGGGTGAGACTTGGTAACTAGGCAGGAAAGTTGGGGTGATTCAGGAATGTTCACAGGCAAAAGACTTCATGTAAGGGGGTCTAGGGGCCATCCAGACAGCTGCAGAGCCAGGTATGTTTGGGGGCTCATGCTGTCTTGGGACTTTGCTTTCTTTTTTCTTTTCTTTCTTTCTTTCTTTTTTTTTTTTTTTTTTGAGACAGAGTCTCAAGCTGTCGTCCTGGGTAGAGGGCCAGACGGTAGCTCAAAACAACCTCCTACTAGGGCTCAAGTGATCCTCTTGCCTCAGTTTTCTATTTTTAGTAGAGACGGGGGTCTGGCTTTTGCTCAAGCTGGTCTCAAACTCATGAACTCAAGCAATCCACCCTCCTTGGCCTCCTAAAGTGCTAGGATTACAGGTGTAAGCCACCTTGCCCAGCCGACTTTGCTTTCTTCTTCTAGAGCAAAGGTTCTCAACCTGTGGGTGACTCACAGGAACTGTATTAAAGGGTTGTGGCATTAAGAAGCTTGAGAACCACTGCTCTAGAGGATCTGACACCCGCCCCTGGGCTGAGAGTCCTCTAAGAACAGACAACCTGCTCCTGTTATCTTGGCAAAAGCTTTGACTGGTGAGCCTTGGGGTGTTTACAAAAAGAACCTTCCCCCTTACAGAGCTGCAAACCCCATTGATAAGGCAGGGACAAGAGGAGCTTGCCACACACTCTGCTAGTGGCTTCTAGGGGGATTTGGAGGAGGGCTCTGATGGCGAAGGCCAGGCCTCTATTTTGTCACTTGCTGGCTCTGTGGCTTTTGAAAGATCACTAGTTAAAATATATTAACCCCTTTTTTTGTTTTTTATTTTATTTTCTTCTCTCTCTCTTTTTTTAAATTTTAATTTACACACAAGGCTGCTCAGAACCCTGGAGGTTTGAAAGTTCTCTGTCTGGGGTCTGGCAGCTCTGTAATCAACTGAAATTGGCTGTCACTGTCACTAGTGAGCAAGAACACACAGGGTCAAGTTCTGGCTCAGGAGGTTTTCTTTCTTTCTTTCTTTTTTTTTTTTTTTTTGAGACAGAGTCTTACTTTGTCGCCCTTGGTAGAGTGCTGTGGCATCACAGCTCACAGCAACCTCCAGGTCTTGGGCTTAGGCGATTCTCTTGCCTCAGCCTCCCAAGTAGCTGGGACTCCAGCTGCCCACCACAATGCCCAGCTATTTTTTTTAAATTGCAGTTTGACTGGGGCTGGGTTTGAACCTGCCACCCTCCGTATATGGGGCCAGCGCCCTACTCACTGAGGTGCTGCCCGGCTCAGGAGGTTTTAAGATGATAACAGGAAAGACAATTAAATTTATCATCTCAAGGAAAAGGTGACTGTGACTAATCATGGTTGTTAGGAGGGCCTTCCTAGGAAAGGGAAGATGTCAGTTGTCCTGTCCGCCCTGGCATCTGAGGCCTTGGTCAGCATTGCTTCTTTCCATCTTCATTCAACACATATTTCTTGAGATTCTATTGTGTGAAGTCAAGAACCTGCCCTGTGCTGATTCCTATTACTTACTGGCTTTTTATTTTTATTTATTTATTTATTTATTTTTTGCAGTTTTGGCTGGGACTGGGCTTGAACCCACCACCTCCGCCATATAGGGCCAGCGCCCTACTCCCTTGAACCACAGGTGCCACCTGGGTTTTTTATATTTTTATTGTGGTAAAATAGGCATGACATAGCATTTACCATCTTGACCATCTCTAAGTAACAGTTTAGTAGTGTTAACTATATTCACATTGCTGTGCAACCAATCTCCAGAATTTTTTCATCTTGCAAAACTTGAACTTGGACCCCATTCAACATTAACTCCCCATTCCACCTCCCTGCTAGCCCCTGACAACCACTGTTTTACCTTCTGTCTGTGTGAATTTGGCTACTTTGGATACCTCATATAGATGGAATTAGTCAGTTGGTCTTTTTTGTGACCAGCTGGTTTCACTTGGCATCACGCCTTCACGGTTCATCTACAGCATGGATCAGAAGGCCCTTCCTTTTAACAACTAAATACTATCTTATCACTTTTAAGAAGAAAAAATAGATTGAAATATTACTCTTCTATATTGTTAGTCAATGGGGAGAACCCCTACTGTCTTGAAGGACAGGAGGGTCGCAACTGAGGGGACATAAGAGCTCCATCTAGTCTTTCCTTCCCGGTTTCCAGGTGTGTCCCCCTGCGGCCTGGGGCTGAGGCAGTGTCAGTGTGCATTTCTTCCTTCTTCCCAGCAGATGGCAGCATGCTCTGAGCCCGGCCTGCAAACTCCAGTGGGAAAGTGAGCTGAGGCTCCCGAGAAGGGTGTGGGGGGCTTTGCGGCACAGATGAGCTTCTGAAAGATTGGTTTTGAATCTCCCCACTGTTCTCTCCTCTAATATATGAAGCAAAGAACTCTGCTTTGGCCATCTCTTATTGAGCCCTTTATATACCATGCACCTTCACACTGATTTCTTCTTTGTTTTGTATTCCCAATATCCCTTTGATTCATAGAAAAAATGAAGGCTGGGTGCAGTGGCTCACACCTGTAATCCAACACACTGGGAAACCAAGCTGGGAGGATTGCTCAAAGCTAGCAGAGTTCAAGGCCAGCCTGAGCAACATAGCAAGACCCCCATAGCTACATAAAATAAAAAGACTGTTTCTACAAAAAGACTGTTTCTACAAAAAGAGTGCACATCTGTACTCCTAGCTACTATAGAGGCTGAACCGGGAGAATTGCTTGAGCCTAGGGGTTCAAGGCTGCAGTGAACTATGATCACATCACTGCATTCCAGCTTGGGACAAAGTAAAACTCTGTCTTAAAAGAAAAAAAAGAGGAGAGAAGAGGAGAGGAGGGCAGAGGAGGAGAGGGGAGGAGAGGAGAGAGGTGGGGAAAGGAGGGGAGGGGAAGGGGGAATGGAGAAGGGAAGGGAAGGAGGGAAGGAAGGGAAAGAAAGGAAAAGAAAAAATGTAATCCACAGGCAGCAGGTGCAATGGCTCATACCCATACTCCCAGCTACTCAGGAGGCTGAAGTAGGACTTTCTTTTTTTTTTTTGGAGACAGAGCCTCAAGCTGTCACCCTGCGTAGAGTGCCATGGCATCACAGCTCACAGTAACCTCCAACTCCTGGGCTCAAGCGAGTCTCCTGCCTCTGCCTCCCAAGTAGCTGGGACTACAGGCGCCCGCCACAACGTCTGGCTATTTTTTGGTTGCAGCCGTCATTGTTGTTTGGCGGGCCCGGGTTGGATTCAAAGCCGCCACCTTAGGTATATGTGGCTGGTGCCTTAGCCACTTGAGCCACAGGCGCTGAGCCAGTAGGACTTTCTTGAGGCTGAGACAAGAGGATCCCTTGAGTCCAGGAGTTCAAAGCCAGCCTGGGAAACAGAGCAAGACCTGTTTCCAAAAACAATTAAATAAATAAAATTGAAGTCATAGAGGTTAAGGAATTTGCTCAAAGCCTGTAAGTGGAAGTTCAGATATTTGAGCTCAAGGCCAGTATTTTTTCTAGCATTTCCTGAAAAAAAGTACATTTTTAAATGTGAGTTTCCTCCATTCTTTCATTCATTTATTCATTCAATAAATATATTCAACACCTCTGTGTTGAATCTGCCAAGAATCTCCACTCAGAGATTTTATATCATGAGTTCTTTTTTTTGAGACAGAGTCTCACTATGTTGACCTTGGTAGAGTACTGTGGCATCACAGCTCACAGCAACCTCAAACTCTTGGACTTAAGCAATTCTCTTGTCTCAGCCTCCCAAGTAGCTGGGACTACAGGCACCTACCACAACGCCTGGCTATTTTTTGGTTGTAGTTGTCATTGTTGTTTAGCAGGCCAGGGTTGGACTCAAACCCGCCAGCTCCAGTGTATATGGCCGGTGCCCTAGCTGCTGAGCTATAGGTGCCTAGCCTATGTCATGAGTTCTTAAGGAATTGACTCAGCTGTTTGGTAACTGATGTCTTGTGAGAATTTTTCTTTTCTGGAAGTCTGGCTAGTCCAACATAGCAGGTTCAGATTTTCTCATCTTAAGGACGTTGCAAAGTAACCAGGCCTTTTACTGCTGCCCCCAACTCCTTCTAGGCTGACATTCTCTTGACCTTCCCCCTCTTTTCCCCTTACCCACAATCCCCAATCCAGTGTCTTCTGGAAGAGAAGTAACCTCTCAGGGAGGAGACAGCCAGTGGGAAGACCCTGGGCTGGGAATCTGAAGGCCTGGGTGATCCTGCAAGGCCAATAATTAATCTAAGATATCTAGTCTTTCCTTTGTAAAGTGAGGGTGTGCAATTAGATGCTTTCAAAATACTCCTCCAATTGTGGTATATATAGAACTTTCCACCCTGGGGATGTTTTCTGGGAAAAATCTCCCCTTTGTAGGAAATGAACAGCAACACTTAAAAAAATACATACATATATGTGTGTGTATATATCTATATCTATCTATCTATCTATCTATGATTTCGGGTTTCTGGAATCAATAGCACTTTATACCTTGACACATTATGAAATGCTCCCCCCATTTCTCCACTGTGACCACATGTTTTCCCTCTGTTAGAAAGCAGTTTCCAGCATGTGGTTGTCTAGAACAGGGAACCTACCCCTCTAGGTCACTGGACTAGATGCTATAGGTCAATCTCAATGGTCTCAAAGGGGAGTATGGGCACCCAGGAAACACATATGATGACCCATTGGGGAAAATGGAATAAACTTGTAGAACTTTTCCTTGAATGCTTTTCTTTTCTGAAAAAACAAAACAAGGACTGACTCAGTTTCAATACACAGTTGACACTGAAAGCCTCACCACCCTGGGTGCCAGGGATGTCATGACATGGTCACATCAGGGATTCTGAGTCCCTGGAGGAGGAGGTGGCAATGACATCTTCACATGTCACATTAAGGTATAGTGAGATGTGTATACAGATCATACCATCTGGTTTTAGCCAAATTAACTCTCACAGAATGCAAACATCCTGTAAACATTTCCTGCAAAGAAGCCGCAGATTAAAAATCATACCATTGGCTCGGCGCCTGTGGCTCAAGTGGCCAAGGCGCTAGCCACATACACTTAGGGTGGTGGGTTCGAATCCAGCCTGAGCCCACCAAACAACAATGACGGCTGCAACCAAAAAATAGCCAGACGTTGTGGCGGGCGCCTGTGGTCCCAGCTACTTGGGAGGCTGAGGCAGGAGACTCACTTGAGCCCAGAATTTGGAGGTTGCTGTGAGCTGTGATGCCATAGCACTCTACCCAGGGTGACAGCTTGAGGCTCTGTCTCGAAATAAATAAATAAATAAATAAAAATAAAAATCATACCATCAATGCAAGCACACACATACAACAAGGAAAAGAAGAGTTGACATTTCTCCCACTCCTGTCAAGAGCCACATTAACCCTATTATACCAGATAGGAACATAGATAATCTAATCGGACCTAACGAAGATTTGGCCCCCTGCATCTGAAATGATCCAGAAAACTCGGCAGTGCAAGGACATGTGTATCAATGTAGTAAAATTGCACTTGTATCCCATGAATATATACAAATAGAAAATAAGGGGGCACTCTTGCCTGGGGAACAGGATGGGACCCTGTCTCCAAAAAATAAAAAGGGTGGGAGGAATAAAACAACAACTTATAACATTTAGCTATAAGTAACAGAAACCCCAGTCAGGGCAGCTTATACAAATACAGGCTTTTTTCCTCTTTATTGGCAAAATCATTGTCAATAAGAAAACATACAGGGCAGACTAATAATGCAACTTATCTAAGCAGAGATAAGTTCAGTCTCCTCCTTCCAACTCAAATCCTGGAATTTGACACTCTTTCCATAATATTCTGCTCATCAGGTTCTCTCTCTCTCTCCGTCAGAGTCCTATGCAAAAGGAAATATACTGCCTGGCATTCTAAATTATTCCTAATTTCCAGGTGGAAAATGAGACAGATGAACTGGCTTCTAAAAACACTGGGGACATTTTAAAAACCAAGACACTAATTCATAGTTTCTTGATTTAATTTTTCTCTCCACTACCAGAGTAAGATAATTGAACAAAGTCCCAGACATTCCTGGTACACAGTAACAACCTATGACTTTACATTAATGGGGAAATAGTAACATACTGATCAGAGGAGTAACAAGAAAAACATGTTTTTCCTTGTTTCCAATGTAAACAAGTATTCACTATTCTATTTACATAATATTGAAACCATCAGGGCAGCACTTGTGGCTTAAAAGAGTAGGGTGCCAGCCCCATATGCCAGAGGTGGTGAGTTCAAACCCAGCCCTGGCCAAAAACTGCAAAAAAAAAAAAAAAAAAAAAAGTAAAATAATATTGAAACCATTAAAACATTTCAACTTCCAGAAAATTCAAAGTAATATTAAATAATAACTGTTAACTCTAAAATACTGCAACATATTCCATGTTCCAACATATTAGAAGTACCTTTCAAATGAAAAAATAATGGATGAGATTTTGTTGGGTATAACTTCAATGAATTTTTTTTTCTTTTGATGCAGAACTACATTTTTTTTTTTTTTTTTGAGAAAGTCTCAAGAAGCTATCACCTTGGGTACAGTGCCATGGCATCACAGTAACAGTAACCTCGGGCTTAAGCAATTCTCTTGCCTCAACTTCCCAAGTAGCTGGGACAACAGGCACCTGCCACAATGCCCAGCTATATATATATTTTTGGTTGTAGTTGTCATTGTTGTTTGGCAGGCCTGGGCTGTATTTGAGCCTGCCAGCTCTGGTGTATGTGGCTGGTGCCCTAGTGGCTTAAGCTACAGGTGCCAAGCCAGAACTACATTTTTAAATTAGTAAGCCGTGAAAGATCCATACAAAATCTTTAAATGATTAGATTGCTCCATAAATAAAACTCTACATTGGTTGACTGTTATGAACTAATGAGCTTATAATTCAGAAAAAACCCTTTTAAGAAATTCTAGCTTGGCGGCGCCTGTGGCTCAATCGGCTAAGGCGCCAGCCACGTACACCTGAGGTGGCGGGTTCGAATCCCCAGCCCAGGCCCGCCAAACAACAATGATGGCTGCAACCAAAAAATTGGCCGGGCGTTGTGGCGGGCGCCTGTGGTCCCAGCTACTTGGGAGGCGGAGGCAGGAGACTCACTTGAGCCCAGGAGTTGGAGGTAGCTATGAGCTGTGATGCCATGGCACTCTACCCAGGGGGATAGCTTGAGGCTCCGTC
>CAUYQV010155018.1:0-55023 GCA_963574575.1 Galagoides demidoff | reverse complement strand
ATCACAGCTCATAGCAACCTCCAACTCCTGGGCTCAAGCGAGTCTCCTGCCTCCGCCTCCCAAGTGGCTGGGACCACAGGCGCCCGCCACAACGCCCGGCCATTTTTTTGGTTGCAGCCATCATTGTTGTTTGGCGGGCCCGGGCTGGGGATTCGAACCCGCCACCTTGGGTGTACATGTCTGGCGCCTTAGCCGAATGAGCCACAGGCGCTGAGCCTTGCTTTCCTTTTCTTCTGTCTTTTTCAAACAATTTTCATTATTCTGTGTGTACTTATGTAGGACTTTTTCTCAGAAACATAACTCTTGGTAAAAATACTTTTGGGTAAGGGTATGTCTGTGTAAAATTTGGAGAAAATATGCTGAAGATGTCCTTTAAAAATTCTGTGCCAGTTCACATTACCACCAACAGTGTATTAGCATATCCATTGCCCAAACGTGGTATAATAGTCACTATTACCTTACTTTTCATTTTCTTGATTTCTAATATAATTAAATATATTTGTTTATAATTTTTAATTTTTATAAAAAGTAAATTTCTCTGGCCATTTCCTTCTTTGGCTTTGTTAACATATTTTTAAAAGTTATAGTCTTTGTTTTAGAGATTTTCAATACACATAATAAATATTTCAACATGACCTGTTGCTGTTCTTTTAATTTTGATTGTAAGAGTTCTATATAATGCACAAAATTTTCAAAGGTATCCAACTTTTCATTCACTGTTTCTCATTTTGTGCCTTTGTTAAGAATATTTTTCCTTAACACGTCCTTTTAATCGTTGACATATTTTATTTTAATAATTTTTTGAATTTAATTTGAATTATGTCTAAAATTTATTTTTTGTGTATCATGAAAATTGGAATAAGTTTGAAATATTTTTCTAACTATGTGTCTGAATTTAGCATAGCTATTTATTAAAAATGCAGTCCTTTCCTAATGTATTGAAATGTACATTTTATTTATTTATATTTTATTATTATTACTTAATAGGCTTTTTTTTGTAACAGCAATTTTAAGTTCACAGGAAAATTGAACAGAAGGTACAGAGATTTCTCAGAATGCTTCTAATATATATATATATATATTTTTTTTGAATTCCCATATCTACATGAGTCTATACCATCTATTTATTTTGCTATGTCACTTCCACACCATTTTAATTACTGTAGTTTCACAGTATGATTTAATATCTGGCAGAGCAAATGCTATTCCTCAAATTCCGCGTATTCTTTTGTTTTTTTTTTCTTTGAGACAGTCTCAAACTTTTGTCCTGGGTAGAGTGCCGTGGTGTCATAATTTGCAGCAACTTCCAACTTGGGCTCAAGCAGTCCTCTTGCCTCAGTTTTTCTAATTTTAGTAGAGACAGGGTCTCTCTCTGGCTTAGGCTGGTCTCAAACTCGTGAACTCAAGCAATTCATCTGCCTTGGCCTTGCAGAGTGCTAGGAATATAGGTGGGAGCCACCATCCTGGTCTAATGTTTTCCTTTTCTTATCTTTATGAATGTAAGAGTCAAAATTCTAAGTTCCATAATTTTTCTTGATTATATTTTTATTAGAAATGAACATATTACATATTAATTTTGGAAGAAGTGGAATTGATTTTCTAATGTTCAGGTTTCTCCAGAATTGTGAGAAATTAAATTTCTGTTCTTTATAAATTAATCAGTCTGTGATATTTTATTAGAACAGCACAAAACAGATGAAGTCAGTGCTTCAACGATAAAAGATTTAGAGCAGTGGTCCTTGACATTTTTTGCACCAGGTACCTATTTCATGAAAGAGAATCGTTCCTCAGATGGGGGTGGAGGAGGAGGGGAGCTGACAAGAAGCGGAGCTCAGGTGATGATTTGAACCGTGGGGAGCAGCTGAAACTTCACTTCTTGCCCACTCTTTGCTTCCTGTGCCCTGGTTCCTAACATACCATGGACTGATACTAGCCCACAGCCTGGAAGGTGGGAACCACAAATCTAGAAGAAAAGGAGTGTAAGAAGTTTGGAAGGATTAACTATTTTAAATAGAAGAAAGACCAAAGATGTGTATTTTCCTGAAGCCAAGTGAACAAAGAATATGAAGGAGGATAAATTACTATTTTGTATCCAATGCTGCCAGTGAATCAAATAAGATGAAAACTGATAATAGACCTTTGGCATTAGTAACTTGGTCAGACCAATGTCCTTAACAACAGGAATTTTGGTGGAGTGGTTGTGATGATGGAAGACAGTCTGTTTAGAACAAGATTAAGAATGGAAGGGAGAAAAAGCAAAAGGAGAGGAACTGAAGGAAGGCAAGTAGATAATCCCTTCAAATAGATTCACTGAAAAAGGAGGAAAATGGTGATAGCTTATGGGTAAAGTGGGGTCAGGAGAAGCTTGTTTGTGAAGCAACAAGAGACCATATTTGTATACTGATCAGAGTGGTCAAATAGAATATTCTAAATCAAGAAAGAAAAAAGAAGCACATTCACCTGAAATGTGTCTTTGATTATGTGAATAGATGAGCTCAAGAACCCAGAGAAAAACTGACTTAACAGCATAGCTGAATCATTTTGGGAACAAGTTAGAAGCCTGGGGTTCTGGGTATAGATGCTGGTAATGAGTAGATATGGTTGGCAGAGTCTGTAAATGCTGTCTTCTGATTATTTCAGTTTTATTTGTGAGCTAAAACATGATCATCACCTCAAATATGAGGAAGAGAAATTGAAGTTTTGAGGAGCAACACGTTATAAAATGGTCAATTAGGAGCATGAGAGAGTTAAGAGGTTCTGAGTGTTTTATTTTTTTCTGGATGTTTTGAAGTTTGACCAATGTGTGTTTGGATGTGGGCCATTTTTTCCATGCTGCTAGGTACTTGGTAGGCTTTTTTAAATCTGAAGACTCACTTTTTCCTTCAGCTCCAAGCAGGGAAAACACTATGAGGAAACATATGGAGCGTCCCCAAGTAGACTCCTAATGAAAAGTAAGGTTGGAGGGGAAGTTTTATGATCAGACGAAGTATGGTCTCAGATTCTAGGCAAAGCTGCTGGGTTTATTGAGTAGGCAACGAGAAAGTGTTAAACATTTTTAAGAAGCAGAGTCACATGTTTTTGGCACATCTAAGGCAGCAGCTCTCAAACTATGGGTTGCGACCCACAGGACCTGTATTAAAGGGCTGCTGCATCAGGAAGGTTGAGAACCTGTGATCTAAGGAAACATACCTTGCCTTGCCCATAGTCCTTTAAGGGCAATTGACTTTCCTAAATCAAGGTCATGATGAGTTCCTGTCAGCCAGGGATACTGGCAAAAGCATCTGTCACCTGTCCCTCTTGCTATCTCATAACTGCTCTAGGCCTTGTCTCCTTAACCCTAACCTTTCTTGCTTTTGATTTTTGCTTTTAGATTCCTCATTTGGGGAACACATTCACACTTTTCTCTTTGAATTTCTGGCTCTGTGTTTTGCTCTCAGTCTTCCCTCTCTTTGATTCCAATAACCCTGCATCTCTGGTGGCCCTGTTCCTTCAGCATTTATTGCATTTGTGACTGTCTACAGATACCTTGGCTTTGGAACCTTATTTCTTTACTACCCATGCACAAAATCAACCATAATGGGATAACTGGGATATGATTCTTTGCTAGTGGTCTACGATGAACTAGAGGAAAGGACTCCAAGCCAGGAGAAGGTTCTCCACAGCTAGTTCAGATGATGAATAAGGGGGTTCTAAATTAGGGCAGTGCGCGATTTGTTTTTAAACAGGTATGTTGCGACAGACATTACAAAAAAGGTGATAGTTCTCAGTTATGCTCTGAATGCTTCACATGTAATTAAGAATAGGAACGGAATATGAGGGAATTGCTTATGAAATCAGAAATAACTGATGAGGTAATTGAGGTCGCACAAAAGGACAGTTCGGTTCAAATTGGTGTCAGTGTGTTCACTACAACTGTTCACTACAATCACACCAAAGATGTATAAACTGTGGGGAATACTTTTCCATTTTTCTTTCATTGTATTATGTTTTTAAAGATTTGATTTCCTCTTGTCTTCACAGTGACAAGTCACAGGTACATGGTCACAGCAGACTCCAGTGCATCATATTTAGAATGAAAACTATATTTATCTCAGTAATGAATGTTAGATGGATGGTCAGTGTCTCAGCTACCAGGCTCAGTTCAAATGGAATTTACTTAATAGGGAATTCATTGTAGAGATAATTTATTGTAGAGAAATTGTATTGTAGAATTTGAGGTAGAGACACTAGGAATTTCTTCTTAGTCACCCAAGACTCTGGGGAACTTCATGTTCTCCGTTCTCACACAAAAGTCATTTTGTGGAAACATAGATAGTGACAAGATAAAGGAGGGCTGACTTTTGCGTTAAGATAATTATTATTTGAAAAGATAACCTCTGCTTGTCTACACAAAGCTGAAATGCTTTTATGATTGACTGAACTTCTGCTTCAGACTTTAGTGTTTTGATACCTCATAACTCATTCATTCATATCAGATGGAGGGTCATGCCCAGGTATATATATAAAACACAGAATTCCAACACAGACCTACATATTTCAGACTCCTCTTCCGATTTTTGAAGGGAAATGGGGAATTGTTGGAGCTGTACCCTGCTCAAATTATTCAGATATTGCTTGATGATTCATTTTGTTTTGTATAGATATGGCCTTTTGTATTTGCACAAATAATTTATTTTTACATCACTCATTCCTGAGGACGAGGAAAAAATTTGATGACAAATGCCACCTGGAGAAACGTCTGGAAGGTAGATATTAACTCAATTTTAATTTGTTTTCATCCCTTTATTATCATTTCCTCCTATAATCTAAATACACCCACTAAGTTGGACACACACCAATTTTTCTAGACAATTTTATGACAATTCAAACCAAAAATGTCTGTTTTCCAGAGAAAACTCTGCAGCAATGGCCTCATACATTTTCATTCAATTTACTCTTTGAATGTCAGGAAGAAAACTGACTGAGCAATCATGGCAGTGATATTTCAGTGGCTAAACTTGTTATTTTGGAAGAAGGATTATGATTTAAACAGAATGTGAGCACGCTGACCTCTAAATCCTAGTCCTGGAGTTCTAATATACTGGCCTTACGAAAGTCTCTAGAGTTTTATTAGTGTCCCCTGCCTGGCAAGAGGATGGTGTCTTTTGACCAGAGAATGGATCCCCAGGGCCTCCTGACACAAACATAATTTGTGTTGATCAAATTAATATATTGCCTGTCACCCTAAAGGAAAATATTTTTCAGTAAGAAGTAATTATTACACTATACTAAAAACAGGTGTCACAAACAACTGTGATATGGAAAATATCCCGTAGAGGGTAGATACATCCTTGTAAGACCCAAAACCCATGTCATGTGAGAGAGAGCTAGAGATATAAAGAAAGATAATAGGAGAAAAGGCCAAGGCAAGTTGGTAACTCTCAGCCAGAGAGGATGTGACCAGTGCCCACCCCTCAGCATCTTCAGCAGGGCCTTGGAGACCTCGTCCAGTTTTGATTTCTACTGGTATCTTGCCATGTGAGCTTGACCATTGGCCTGGATGACTTAGGGAGACATATGAATGGATGTAACGACAAAGAGAGAGAAAGCTGGGATAGCTGATGTTCACTGGACTTCCACTATGTGCCAGAGAAATCATTGAGTGATTTAATTTCATTTAATTTATTTAAGTTTCTCTATAGCTCCATTATCAAATGAGGAATTCAAGAATACTTATATGAAAACTCAAAAGACATTTTTCGTGAGAAATGCATTCTCTATTTACTTTTGAAGGCAGTAGCAGGCATAGTTATTGTAAATCTCAGAACTCCTGGGATCATTTGGGAAGAGAAAAGCAGACATATAAATTAGTTACTGCCTCTCGGATTAAGTGCCTATAGGATGGCAGAGGAACATGACAGACTTTCTGTAGTCCGTAAAAATTTAGCATTTGGCTTTCTGAATTATTTTGTCCTGATTCCACTGCCCTGCAGGTGCTCAACCATCCATGTAAATGCATGTTCTTTGTATTTTTTAAAAATTTACCTTAATAAGATCAATTCAAAGCTTTAAGAACAAACTCTAGGCTGTCAATAATACTTGTTGAAACAACAGTTTAAAATATCTTCAAGTATTTCTTCCTCAGTTGATTTTTTTAAACACTCTCGAACTGACCTTTGCACCCAGTAGGTACTTATTTCTGATAGTAAGACAAATGGCATATTAAAAAGATGTTTAAACTGGCCATCGGCCATATTCTTTCTTATTGCCCTCATTTCTAACAGGAATGACTTAGAGAGTTGTGCTCGGATTCCTATGAAATGTTTGTTATAAATGTCCCTTTAAAGGGAGATGTTGGGGTGTGTGGTGTGGGTATCAGATGAGAGGGTGACTGTCAGTGGGCACAGAGTCTTTACCTTTCTCCTGCTTCCCTTCCGTCTCTCCTGTGTCTGGCCATCCACGGGACAGAACATCACAGCCTGTCCCTGATCATCATTCTTTGTCTTCTCAAAGCATTGTCTAGCCTTTGCACAAATAGGAGATGGTAAATCTCAAATTACACCCGTGATTCCTTATTGCAAATGGTGAATTATCTAAGTTAACTTCTTTTTCATATGTGATACATCAGTTTAGGAGACAGCGTCCCTAACAATACCTCAAGAAATAATCCCGGGTAATAACATTATGCTATTGCTATACCCGCAGGATTGGAACTTTTGAACAGCTGGATCTGTTTGGACAGAATATTTCGTGTTGTGTCTTCGAATCAAACCCAATCCCCCACAAGTTATTAAGAGCTTCACCTGTTCTTAATGCTGGGGACAGGAGCTAAAAGGATTTGCAGCTCTAATGTCCTTGCCAGATTTGAAAAAGCAATTTAGTGGTGCCAGGGACCCCTTTATGAATGTGAAGTTCCCCACCGCTTTTGAAGAGTAGCCTGCTGCCCCTGAACCTTTGAACAATCACCAAGAAAGACATGGCCTGAGGGGGTGGAAATGGTACACAGGAAGTGGCAGTTGCACACAGGCCAAGATGGATGATTCTTCTCCTCTCTCATCGTTTGTGATTAAAAACAAATTTGTCAGGTAGGTCCAGGAAACTAATTATACGCAGGGAATATCCCAGTGGGGAAATCTTTTCTTTTCAGATCAAAAGAATGGCCAGCGGCTACTGTGTTCGGTCCAGTCGGGGTGGGAGAGCTGCTTTGCTTCTCAGGAACATGTGCTCGCAGGAAGCGGTGAGAATTTAGCCGTGTATTGTGGAGGAGAGGGCAGGGTGCAGTCCTTGGATAAAGGGTCATCAGGTCAGAGGACACAAAATGGGAGTGAACCAGGAAACCCGGATGCCCAGTGCGAGCAGAACTGTGGCTTATCAGACAGGCCTAGGAGAGGCCAGGTTTCTGTGCCAGCTCTGATCCTTATTGGTTAAAACAACTTTTCCTCCCATAGCCTCCATTTCCTCACCTATAAAATGGGGGCTGGAACATTCCCTGACTGCAGTGTGATGAAGATGAAATATGTTAACTGTAAAGCACTAGAGAGGTTTTAGTTTTTATAGTGGAGACACCTAATCTCACTGTGAGTGTTTTAATGAGCATCCCGTTTCTTAGAATTACAATGGGACACGCAACGGATGGCTCATTGTTCTTAAGATGGAGCCCTTTACACAGAAGTCCTCACGGCACAGTGCACCTGTTCCCCATCAAGTGCCACCTACAATCAGTGCTCAGTCAATTTTACTGACAACAGAGATATTAGATCCAAAGAATAGATGGTAAAATCATGGTTCATGTTTCATCCTTGAAAATTCAGTACAATTAAAATTAAATCTTAAAATTATAAAAATTATATGTTAATATTATAGTGTGTGCGTGTGTGTGTGTATCTATCCTGAAAACTTGGAGTCATAACACTGTCAATGACCTGAGGGAGACGATAGGGATCATTGGGTTCAACACGCACAGTTTACAGAGGAAGAAATAAAAGCCAGAGCCAGCATAAAGATTTGGTTACGTGGTGTGGGACAGAGGCTGGTTGTAAATCAAAGATACCTGCTGCCCTTTCCCAAGATGTAGTGACTGCCAAAAATGACTGCATACCAAGTAGCGTTTCCCTCTCTCTCAGCAAGGGGGGCCATGTAGCCTCCCCCGTGGAATGTGAGTAGAAGTGATGTCAGTCAGTGAAGAGACAATCAGGTTAAGAAACAGATGTGCTTATACTTCGTTTCCTGTCTGTTTACTGGATGTCAATTTCATAGATAGCTTTGGCAGTCATCTGCTGACAGGCAGAGCCGTCTCTGGGTTCCTGGATGACTGGGTAAAGTTAGCCTTTTACTCTTTCCATCCTGCCCTCTCTTTTCTGATGATCCATCTTTCTGAATAAGACACTCCTTTTTTGCCAAGCTAGAGTTTACTTGTTATGCCAGTTAGTTTTATCTTAACAATGTGGAACTAGAGTCTACACTTTTCTCCCAGTAATTTACCTCTCCTGCTGTTTGTTCCCTCCTTGTGTTTCAATTAAAAAAAAAAAAAATGCCATTGGCCCTGAGAGCCACATCTCATGTTCAAGCACAATTTTGGAGATAAGTGCTTCAATAAGACATAAACACTTTACGGAAGAAATGGAATTGACAGCATCTGGATAAACCATAAATTACAGGCATCTCCTGAATAAATAGTAATAATTGGAACTGATGCTGCGGCTGCATCTTCTTTTAAAGGAATAAAATTTAGGGGAAATTTTCACAAAGAATTATGGTATCTGTTACATTTCTTTAGCATGGTCGGTATGGCCATCTATTTGTATATTTACTATAGAGAGGGTGAGAAACAGGCAAAGTCAAAGGAAAGTTTTAGAGCAGCCTAACTGCTGAGCACACATTCTTAGAGGCCCTGGAGCCAGATAGTCATGCAAGTATTTACTAGCTTTGCAACCATGGGAATATTGCACCACTGTTCTATGCCTCAGTTTCCTAATTTGTAAAATGAGATGGTGTGGTTCAGACTTTATAGGGTCGTTAGAAGGATTACAAGAAATAATGTACAAAATGCCCCTCATAGAAACATAGTCAATAGATGCCCTATTGGGAAACACAGTGGAGAACACAGTATTTGTTGAATGATTTTTGGAAAGCCATTCCATATGCAAAAAATAAGAATTGATAGAACAAGTACCTGAGGCTTTGACAAACGTATCTCTGTGTAGGTATTATTTTTGTTCTTTGGAAATTAGAAAAATCAAGTGCTTCCCTTAAGCAATAATGTGGATAATACCACGAAGCATTGTTTGCCATTAGCATGGTAGAATGCATAACTGAATCTTACAGATATTTTGTTACTCCTACCTCTCTCCACCATTTCCTGTAGTAACTTAGCTAAGCTTTGAGAAAGTTCCTTTATAAACTATAATGCTCGATTACAGATCCACCCACTTTCCCATTTAATGTATTTCTCAAATGTTGACTTGGTATCATACAGTCAGGTAAGGACTAGGGAAGTTCTTTGAATGGTCTGGTCATGGAGTCTGCCATCCCACAACACCAAGGCCGGTGATGGATGACAGACAAGGATGCAAAGTTTTATAATCAACTGGGCTACATTATGGGATCATGCATAGCTACAGAAATAAAGGAGAGAGACAGACAAATGATTATATTGTTACTGAAACGGCTTCTTCTACCTCTTTAGAATAACTGATTCTAATTCTATATTTTCCTTTAATTAAATTTCAAGGTATGATTGAAGAGATTATTGTCTCTTTTAAAAAGTATTAATAATCCTTATAGCAGGAAATGAAATCTGAGTTTTCTGAAAATCAAGATTAATTATCTACGGTAAAAATGTTCGTTTAGACTTTACTTGGGTCAATATTTGCCAAGTGTGCCTCTACTGCTTGGATGTCATCACAAACATGCCTGTTTTTGAACTTCCTGTTAACAAACCGCTATTAGTGAAGCTTGAATTTTTCTCTTTGGATTTGTCTACGTGTAAAAATAGATTCAGTCAGTTGCAGCACAAAGTAGTTCGTACGGGAACCCATGAGAATCTTCGTGAGCTCGTGTTTTCTAGGCTCTCAAGGGAGCTGTTGAAATCCCTGCAGAGATTAATATGACTGAGTAGCACACAACCTCCTTGAGATACCCCATTACTGCCAGGCAGAAGATACAGGCCTCAGAGCAAACCTAGAGGGCAGCCAAAAAGGTTCGTGATGAGAGTGAGTTAAAGACAGGGCAGGAAGGATTGTCCAAGGGTACGTTTTCTTCCCTGTTGACTGGTCTACTTGCTCCCTAGAGTATACGACTAGCAGCGCTGGGATCACAGATATGTTCGGAGAATGATTTTTTAGCAATACAATTTTATGTTTTATTTTAATTTTTATATAAATAACATAACCTCATTGTGGAAAACATAAACTATAGATTTAAAAAACAAGAACAAAAATTACCCAAATCCTCCCACCAGAGGCCTGCTTGCTTTTGCCACACTGACATACACATACATATCATTCAGGTCATGTTATAATCTTCATTATTGTGTGCACTGAGGAAAGATCGAAACTAGAAAATTATTGAAAATTATAATTCTGTCCCTAGTATATTTAGTGTTCTGAGATACCGTCAACATATATATTTGTCAAATGTGGCATTGAATAAACTTGTATATTCATACATATAGAAATACAGTTTCTTTACCAAGTACTCAGAAGCATTGTAGTAGAGTAAAAAGAACATGGGTTTGAAAGCAGGTGGAAATGGTTCTAGTTTTAGTTTGCTCCCTTAGCAGTTGCATGACCTTGGCAAATTATATTGGTTAAACTACACAAAACTGCTGACCTCTGACCTTTATAGACTTAGAAAAATGGCGATTTCATATGGTTTGACCTAATTCCTAAACTCTTTGAATATAACTTTCTCAACTATTCTAAAAGGGTTGATGTGAGAATCATATGGATATTTTTAATGTACCTGGCATATAGTGGATGTTCAACAAATATTAATTCCTTATCCTAAAATCTTCATTGGGAATACAGAATCCATGTGCTTAGGAGAAAAGTGAATCTGGGTCCTCAAAGAAGCAGATGCCAAGATGGAATTAAATGTGCAAGAAACTTTTCAAGGGAAATGTTCTGAGAGGCTAGGAGCCATCAGATTAGGATACATGTCTGACCTTAAGTGAAAGGGAAAGAGAGGGAAGAGAGGTGGGGTGGAGGTGTCTTAGACCACCATGTGGTTCTAAGGACGTTTGTTGAGGCTGTCTGGACTCTCAGAGCCGAGATCGCTCATCAGAGGAGTCTGTGTCTCCCCAGAACGTGTCTGCCTAAGTCTCCCTGCCTTGCTCAGTCTTTGCTCGGGGACAGCCATGGGAAGAGCTGCCTCAGTACAGAGGAGGCAGGAGGAGAGCACGTGGGCCTCCTTATCAGAGACCAGAGAGGCACATTCGTATGGTTATCCCTTGTCAATAGCAGACAGTGTAATGAATCAGTATAATCAGTTCTCAATATTTTTTGGAAGACTAAAATTAAAATTTTGGGATTGTTAGGATTTAGAAAGTTTAGAGGTCGAGTTTTTCCAGTATTTGCACCCCCAACCCCATTAAACCTTGACTGATGTGGCCCTTCCTCTCAGTGATTCCCTGGGTCACATCTCTCTTCCCACCTGCCACGTCTTGAGCTTTTTAGAGAAAGCCCTGAGAATGACAATGAGTTTGTGATGATCATTGACAAAACTGTGTCTTTGGGGTTTTGGTTCTTCCTGTTAAGATTATAAGAGCCCTGACATTAAATAATTGTCATTGTGTCTCTGAATAATAGAGTCCCAGAGAAAAATATGGAAGAGCTGATTGGCTTAATACCCAGGGACTAGAATTAGCATGGCTCTCCAATAATTGCTGAACATATTACTGTAGTTATGATAATGATATTGAAATTTTCTGAGTATTAATAAGCCCATGAGATGGTTCGTGCCTCAAGGTATAGCCACTAGGCTTTTTTTTTGTTGTTGTTATTACATTAAGACATAGGAGGAACCTATACAAGTGTGATATAATGTTCCAGTTTGGGAACATGATGAAATACTAGGCTGTCATTTTTTCTAGTTAACAAAAATCACATGCTAATGTCACCTAATCAGGGTAAGAGAAGATTGACAAATCCGTCATGCGTACACATTTTTCCAGCTCCTCTAGAGATTTAATACATTTCAGCAGTCATTGTAATTGTGTTAGAATTTATTCTTTGCAAAACCATCAAAGTCAATGAGCTAATATCAAAGTTTATATTAACAACTCAAAATAGTTCCAACCTTTAAATTGTTGACATGGAAACACATCTTTCTTTACCTTATCAGAACTCTGCACATGTGCCTATGTGGACTGGGCCCTGGATTAATCTGACATAGACTATTCGATCGTGCCTTCAAGTCAGAAAGAGTTCTGAAGAGAAACATTATTATTCATATATTCCGTGTATCTACAGAAAACAATCGGCCTAATGGAGCCTCCATGTTGGCTGCTTTTTGGTGCCATTTTTATCAAACTGGTCCAATTCTCACATAGTCTGAGTTTTTCTAACTTCGGCAGCACCGTAATTAAAAAATGTTAACTTTGAAGCAGAGACAAAAGCCTATTTAGGCAACAACATTTTACTTTAGAGATGGATATATTTTGTTAATTTAGGATAAAGAATAAGAAAATAGGATGAGGGAGACACTATATTCTGAATAGCAGATATTTTTAGAATATGTTAGAAAAAGGCACTGAAGGAGTTTAACTGCATCTCCTCAGAAACACAAGTGTCCTGAATCTCCATGGTTCACTGGGGCTTTATTTTAACCAATATTTCAGCCAATTATTTGGGGTATGGTGGATCTATTCACCCGGGCAAACTCGGTTCAGGTAGCCTGATCCCAATGCCTTCTTACCTGCATTGCTTCACCAGGATTCTATTTTTATACAGAACCACATAAGGGGAATAATCTGGTACAACTGTCTATTCAGAGTTTGGCCATCCCTCATGTGTCGGCGATGGAAGACGGTAGGATGCCTTCTTCAGGAGGAGAAGGGCAGATCAAGTGACGAATAGCCTATCTACATACATCAAAATTCATTTTGAGGCTTTTTCCCTTCAATACCACACCTAGGTGAACATGAAGTGAAAAGCAGCATGAAGGAAACTTCTGGCATATTTCACTGAAAAATATACTAATTAATATTGCCTCCTTTGTAGATTTTCAGAAATTTTGAATATGACACTCATGGTGATTCTATTCTAAGAACCTCGTGTTTTGCAGAGCGGAATGCAATTTTCTTTCTCTGAATCCCTAAGGTCATCAGGGGATGAGGACGGTGGTGCCGATGATCCAAGTCAATGAGAAAAATGGAAAGAGAATGAATGATTTTACACAGGCCATTGGGGGCGGTGGGCTCACACAATCAATCTGAGTCTTAGAATAAGGGGTATCTCAGAGCCTGCCAACAATGTGATCGATCACTTTGGGTTTCAACATTTCCTAATAAGTAAAAAGCTCCCTCCTCTGGGTTTTGTTAGCCTGCAGTTTCCCAGTCATTCATTCATTTGTTCCTTCAGGCAACCCTGGCTTATTTTTTGCCATGTTTCAGGCACCGTGCTTGTGGGGATACAATAATTGCTGCTTTATGGATTATAGATGCTAATGGGAAGGGCATATTGAAGAGAACATTGAATGTCCCTGTCACCTCTGGCTATCTTGCCAGGTTTATGTGACTTTGGTGCCTAATTCAGGGCTTGGCACAAGGAAACTGTGTGTGAACTGGGACACACTTAGAGCACTGCAAGCTGTAGGCATTTTCCCTTTAATTTAGAACATGCAAAGATTATTTATTTAGATTCTTGCTAGCAGTAATAAGACAATCAATGTTATAGTAGTTGGCACAGATCACACTTCCCCCCGTCACATTCCATCAGCTCCTGCACTTATCCACAGAGCCACTGGCTAATCCAGAATTCATTCCTCATAAGCCCTTCCGTGCGGGCCCGAAGAGTCAAATAAAGCCTTGCTCTCCCATCAGTGTTTTAGCAACTGGAACAAATCTGAGTTGTTATTGTCAACTCTGATAACAGCTCATCGACTTTAATTAATTGAATCAAGAATAAATCCCCACACAATTATCTTGATTCCGATGGCATTTATTAAATTTTGGTGAAAGGGACCATCTCAGGCAACTTTTTCCGTGAATCCGTGTGATTAACTTTAGTCCTCTCTGTGGTCAATTTTATCTTTATCGTGAAAATTGTTGTTTTCCAACTAAAAGGTGGTTGTCTGATTCATTTTATGGGGCAGAAGGGAAGAAATAAAAGTATTTGAATAATCAAATCACAAGTCATTATGAATGTGATGGTTAAGTTTAAACCCTTCTGATGGTGACTGCTGCAAAGTAATGGCAATGAACATGATCTCAACTTGTACTATCAGAGATACATGCCAAGAAAAGGGCACTTTCTCTAGCATGGCAGCACTCCGCGACAGCTCCCATTCCCTTGCCTAAGTCACCTCTGTTTTTTAGAGATACTTCTTTAACTTTCATCCTATGTAGCTTTAGTTCTGAGCCAGGAGGAGCAAACAGCATCAGAATACAGTTTGTCAAATTGGGATAAATGCAAAAGAAAGAGGAATATTGTTAGTCCTTTAAACATTCCTAAGACCATCCACACATACCCAGGCAATAGGAAAGTCTTATATTAGCCTTATGAGATGAATTAAGGTCTGAGCACAGCACAGGGGCCCTTCATACTTGAGCAGCTGTTCTTCCATGCTCAGGGGTTCCGTCGCTTGACATCATGTCATGGAGCATGTGAGTTTCAATGAGTGAAATTGAAATTTCGCTGGGGGTGGGGGTGGGGGAGCGGGCCTAGTCTCCTAGGTGGACAACGTGACCTTGTTACAGATACTTCACAATCACTTAGTATCAACTTAAAGCAAACTGGGAAGTCAAAAAGGGGTCAGGGCTTGTTAAATCAAATGGCTAGTGGGCAAACACATGAGAGGAACCTGAGAATGGATATTATGGTACTTGGGGGCCCAGATACTTTGTTTAGTTGTAGTGGAATTGTATAGTCCTTTGCTAATTGGATTTAAGGTTGCCAGATATATACATATATTTACACACATATATATACACACACACACAATATACACATTATATATACATATATAATATACACACGCAATATTTTATATACAATAGTAATACATAATATTTATTATATATAATATATATTATATATACAATATTGCATATATACTATATATACACATATATACTATATATATATATTTTAGGACATGAGAAATTTAGATTCTTATGTGAATTGCACTCATTAAACATTGGTAATAATATTTTAAGACACTGTTGTGGCACAAATAAATGACACATATGAAATGACAGGTTGCAACTTTCGTTTAAGAATTCGGATATATTTATAACATTAGTGGCCCCTGGCTCTCTGTCGCCGAAGAACATATACTCATGAACCACGTATCTGGACCTCAAGTTTTATCTGAAAGGCAGAGGCTTCTCTTTCCTTGCAAAGGGAAAGCTAGACAGTAGTGCTGAAAATTTACATTCTACTTCTTCTGTCTTGGACTTCTAACAGGAAGTCAGGCTTCCTAAGAGCTAAAGCTTCACCATCTTTCTAAAATATAATTTAACCAGAAGACTTCTCCATCTCGGAAAATGTAGAGAACCAAAGGGTTCTACGCTAAAACCAGCAGAATCAGAGCTTAATAGATTCTAGATGATCAGAGATAGCCAGTCTTCCACTCAGATGCCACATAAATCCTTATCCTCTTGTGGTCTTAACCGTTCACAAAACCCTCCCTTGTGGATCATATGATTAGCTTCTCATCTTGAAAGGAAAATATTATTATCTTTCTATTATAAATAGGTAAACTGAGGCTTACAAATGTGAATTGATCAAATGTGTTTATATAGCTGATAAGCAATAAATTAAGAGTTATCAAATCATCCAATCCTTTCCTGCAGTGCCACTTGTGTGGTCCAGTTTTATTTTGCTAACTCACACTAGGCCATGCTAAGGGGAACTATTCAGTGACATACTCTAATTTATAGGGTAATATTTCTCCTAGTCAAATTACTGCTTTTCTTAACTGTTACCATATGTGTATATGGCAGAGTATAAATTTAAAAATTGGTTTATAATCTTAATTACTTTTTGAATTAATAAGTAAATTATTGATAAAAAGCAAATTCAAGCAATGGCCCTAACTTTACTAATATTACACAGAATAATGATATTTAAATTATGTTAACATGAATATTGATATATACATCATCATTGATTAGGGGACCATTTCCTAGTTAACAAGTTAATATATATCATTTTGACAAAGAAATGAGTAGATAATAAGAAATTTCCTTTTTTATTGATGCATAATGATTCTACAAATTTGGAGGAATACACGTGATATTTTGATACATGGATATGATGTAAAATAATTAAGTCAAGGTAATTGGGAGATCCATCTCCTCAGACAATTATCATTTCTTATGTTGGGAACAACCCACATCTTCTCTTCTAGTTATTTTGAAATATACAATAAATGATTATAAACTATAGTCACCTGGTTATTCTGTTGAATGCTATAAATTATCCCTCAATTTAACTGTATTTTTGTATCCATGAAACACCTTCTCTTTCCTCACTCTCTTCACTACCCTTCCTAGCCTCTGATAACCACCATTCTATCGTTACCTCCATGGGAACAGCATTTTGTAGAATCTACATATAAGTTGAAACAGCTGCTATTTGTCTTTCTTTGCCTGGATTATTTCACTTACCATAATGTTCTCCAGTTCCATCCATGCTGCTGAAAATATCAGGATTTCATTCTTTTTTATGGCTGAATAATATTCCACTATATAACTATACTGTATTTTCTTTATCTATTCATCCATTGATAGATAATTAGGGTGATTCCATATCTTGGCTATTGGAAATAAACACAAGCATGAGAGTTCAGATATTTCTACAACCTGCAGATTTCTTTTGGATAAATACCCAGCAGTGGGATTGCTGGATCTTCTGAAAGGTCTCTTTTTAGTCTTTTGAGGAAACTCTATACTATTTTCCATCATGGTTATGTTAACTTACATTTGCACATCCTTGCCAACACTTGTCTTTTGTCTTTTTGATGTTAGTCGTTCTCACTGGGATGAGATGATATTTCATTGTGGTTTTGATTTGCATGCCCTTGTGGATCGGTGGTGATGAGCAGTTTTTCAGATGCCTGTTCCACTTGCATGGCTTCTTCTGAGAAATGTCTATTCAGATCTTTTGCCCATTTTTAAAAATTGGATTGTTTCTTTGCTGCTGAGTTCCTTATATAACTTTTAAGTTGCAAAGGCTAAGTAAGGAATTGGGATTTTCCTGTAGTGGTTTCCAAACCTTTGTGTGACTGTAAATCGCCAGGGCATCTTGTTAGAATGCAGATTCTCCAGAGTAGCTCTGGGTGGGGGCTGGGATCCTCCTTTCTGATAAGCCTCTGGCTGCTGCTGCTTGAAGAATCATAGGAGGACAGACAAAGCGTCCTAGTTCTCCGGGGTGGACTAGCTAGTCACTGACAAGCCAGACTTTCCCACATTATACGAGAAAACCTACAATCTATTTTAGATAATTGGTTGAAAATGTAGTCCTCTCTAGAGTTTTCGATTTGTTTTATTGTAATAATGTGTGCCTTCAATCAGAATGCATTTGAATCTCTTCTGTTAGATGTTACATGTCAAATCCGCCGATGGCTCATCTCACCCTGTCTATGAGTGACTTATGGAGCATGTAACTCACAGTCTCTAATTTCATAAACTCAAAACCTTTTTGTCACTGTTCAATTCAGCCCCAAACTCCATGCAACTGTCCCTTGTCCCAGCACTTTCTCCCACAGCAAGCAAGTCCTTTGTGTCATGCATATGGTTACCTGAAGACATTTATGGACTGTAATCATGTTCCCTGGTGAGTCTCCCTTTTCTAGGCCATAAAGATTTAGTCGCCATCTCCTCTTATTCTTTATACTCCTCGCCCTTATTACACGTTTTCAATTCTTTTTGTATTTTTATGTTTCCCTGTTACCTTCCTAAATTGGTGGTGAAAGGACTGAAGAGAAGGTTGTATGTAACTGAGAGACTGATTTGGTCCTCTGCCAGCGTTTCCTAGGGAACTGAGACACAGTAGGAAATGGGGCAGTAATTGAGGGGATGGAGTCCTGCCCTCTTCTTACAGCCCAGTGCCTGGGTGCTGTTTACATTGCCCAGGTTCCCAGAAAGCACAGAGCTTTTTTTTTTGTACATAAAGACATTAATCTGGTCCTGCTTCACCAATTTTCTTTAGGATATTAAAATTTCTGTCAGCCTATTTTGAATAAGAATGTAAGCAAATGCAAGTTTTAACATTTGCAGATAGTTGCGGATATGGAAAGTAAAATCCAGTCCACAATGTCACATATATTAGGGATCAAGCCGGAGAAATAGAAGCAATAGGAGACATACACAAATACGCACACGCACCTACATGTGTAAGGAGTTGCCTTGTGAGGTTTTAGAGCCCGCGAGTCTGAAATCCACAGAGCAGGGCATCAGAAGGGACAGAATGAAGCTCTTTGGCACGAGCTGAAGCTGGAGCCCACATGCAAAATGTCTTATTCTTCAGTGAATACAAGAGATCTGTCACCCTTACAGGGGCAGCAGATGTGGCCTTGGATCTGAGAGAAGACCTCAGCTAGAGATGAGATCCCAGAATAGCTGCCCCTCTTAGGGCAAGAAACATTTCTCAAACTACAGAAGAAATGGAACAAGAAAGTGTCAGGAAGAAGAAAAAAGTAGAGGAAAAAAAAATCTCCTATGAGAAATCAGAACTCCAGATTTTTATTCCACATAGACACAGAATTCAAATTACTGTCCATTAAATATATAGTAAGAAAGGCTAAAACTGAAACGTGTCAAATCTGGTCCTACATTTATGAAACGTGGGATATAGCAGAAGCAAACGCAAACCCACTGAACAACTTTTGCCACATGGGGAATTTGGGGATCCCTAGGTGGGGGGAGTGTAGGCAACACGAAGGTGAGGGGGGCATCTGCACTCACTCATGAAGGAATGCAGGGAGTTTTACCCCAAGATATGGTACAATGAGTATTTTGAATTAGATGCCCTTAGAGATCAGCAGACTCTGGAAGGGATTTTTCCTTTCCTTTCCTAACTACACAGAGACAGGACTGACCTCCCAGGGAGAACAAATGTCCTTGTTGCCCCACCTGTTAACTCATCATCCATTATGGAAAAGAAGAAGAATGTAACCACAGCTGGGCAGACTCCTCTACGAGATAAGGACTGACTCCAAGGATCAGTTAAGCTCAAAAAAAACTATTTACCTGTTAAATTCTGTTCCTCCATTTAATGAGTCTTCTTGATAATCATTTATTGTCTCTCAGAAGAATGCTTCTCCAATCCAACCTGTCTTACTAGGAGCCAAATCCCCATTCTTTCTGTAAACTAAAAAGGATATAAAAGGTTCTGGGTTCCATCGAGCTATGGGTCCATCAGTCTGAGCTTCTCCTCCTGTGCATGGTAAATAAATTTGTAATCTCTTTCTTTCATTAATATGCCTTATTTTGAGTTCTTTTTTCAATGAACCTTCAGTGGGCCAAGGGCTTTGGTCACTACACTCATCAACCATGTGAGGAAATTCACACCAGGAAAGAGAAACAATAAACGAACTAGGTAGTGTGGCAGATGATAGATACCATAATAAACGAACTAGGTAGTGTGGCAGATGGGGTTCATATTTCTAAGAGATCTGAAAAGAATTCCCAGGAACAAAAAAAGACAGTGAAATTTTTTAAATGAGTGGATAAAAATGATTCTTGTTCAGATCTCTCATGTTCCAGTAGTTTTCCCTTGCTGAGTGGGATATCCACTATTACTTGCTCTTGTTTAAGGCTCTAAATATTAAGCTTTTAAGTCTATCAAGCCCAGAAACCTCCAAATATTTATATTCTGCTAATGATCAAAATATAGACATTTGAAAAGCCATTCTTAGAATGCAAACATTGGTTTTGCTGGGTCTGTCTGGATGTCCCTTGGTTCCCTGCTTCTCAGTGCTCAGAATGAGTACTGGTACCAAGTCAGGCTGATTATGCAGTGACCACAAACACAAGGCAATCTCATGCAGTTCATCACATAAAAGAAAGAATGAAAGTAAAGAAGGAAGCTACATAAGGTGAAAATATGTTCCAGAAAGAGAGAGGAAGGGATCAGTCTCTACAAATGGAAAAAGACCCAAAGGTCTGAGCATTCACCACCTTTTACACGCTCACTACTTTCTCCCACCTTTTTCCTGGAGGGATTGATAGTTTGGGGCTATGTAACAGATTATGTAACAGTTGTCCTTTCTAGGCATGCAGTCTTCCCAGAATCCTTCAGGAAAGCTCCACCCATGCTATGCTAATTTAATGGTAATGAGCTCAGGTTAATTAAAAGTCATTAGGAAATTGGTATTGTGTATGTTCCCACCAGGCAACAGTTCCTATCTGCAATTTGTTTCCTAGCTGTATTTCTGTTCCCAGTTTCCACCCTTAGTGGTGTCCTTGGCATTTGTTTGCCCTCTGCCAGATGTAACAGTTTCAAGGTAATTTTCCAAACACTTAAAAAATTTACAAGTCAAATATGTCTCTTTCTATTCAGTACTTCAGAGGTTTTATAAACAACACATATACATCCTCTTGACTACTGATTACAAAACATTGTGGTATTGATACAACTTTACCAATTTAAAAAGTTTTGGTACTTTATATTTGATTTATTTTGTTAATGTTTTATACCTCATTTTATGCTTTCCTAGGATTACAGTAATCTTTCCTATCCTCCCAGAGGGGTAAAAATCATCTCACACTAGAGAGGTTGCAGGTGCTGTGCCATTAAAATTTTTTGGCAACATTACTCCAAACCAGGATTTGTGACATGGGTTTTCTCTTAAGGTATGCGGTCACTTCCTCCATCTCTGGAATTTTTACAATTGTGTTTTCTAACAATTTACCCCTTCTTTTGGCCAATTCTTGGTCATGAGCTGTTTGGCTTTGTTTTACGATATATCTTATAACAATGTTTTATTAAAATCTCATAGAATTTTATCTCCCAGGAGGAGAAATGTTGAGTCTGTGCAGTGTCTCAGCTGGGATATTTTGACTAATCTATCATCTTTCTGTTTAGGTCTCTCTTTCTGTCAGGATATTGCATGGGACTCGGTCCTCCTTTAGCAAATTCGCTATTTTCTATACCAACATTTTCCCTCTTACACATATGAAAAAACAAGTGTTTATCTCCATTACAAAATAAGTTATAAAAAATTGAATACCTTTGCAGGTAATACTCTCTAGTAATTCAAAATAATAAAATTATGAAACATATTCTATTTTAGTTATTCTTCTTTTGTATTATACTTCCCTTCCTGTAAACGTTTATCTTTTTGGCATTATTTTTGACATTGTTTCAAAAAAAGAAAATGGACTGTACTTTTTATTCACTCTACCTGGTTTACTTCAAGGCAGTGACTATCTCTTTGTCACTTTGTCACCCCACAGCCAAACGTGGGTGCTCTGAACAGCCTCTCTTTCATAACCACCCCAGACACTTGACATTGTCACCTTGTCTGGTAGTAAAGACATGTTCTGGGTCTATATTACTTGTTCCCAGAGCTAAGAACAGGGTCCTCATACTCTCAAAGAACTTTATTTCTTTCTAATAGAGAATGGTTTTAGAAAATAAAAATCTGGGGATGCTCATCAGATCCATTCCTCCTGAGAGGGTAACTGACAGGAGTGTGAACTTTATTAGTGACAGTGCCGGAAAAGACATTTATTTTAGGTTGTGAGTACACATTCATATTCCCTATTTTTAAATCTAACATTCATAATTCATTTAATGTTTTATTGAAAATGTATGTATTTTAAAATTAAATTTTTCTAAAACATGCATCTTAAATTTTTACCTTTCCACCACTTATTTTTGTAATCGAGGCTTCTCCTTTTCTTTAGCCTTTTGTCACATTGACAATCTCCTCTTTATTCTATTGTCACTTTATTGCCAAAGAGAATATTATCAAGAGTTTGGGATAGAAATTTAAATAAGTGACCCAGAAGGAAGCACAGAAGCACAAAGAGACCAAATATATGAAATAGATGTTAAGAGACATGGAGGGAGAGATGGCTGAGAATTTCCAACCTTCTCCAATAGAACTCTAAAAGAAGAAAGTAGAAAATGTGGGTGAAGGGCTTAAGTTCAAAAGACAATGGCTGAGCATTTTCAAAATGGATGAATGTCATCATCTTCAGACTGGAGGAATACTTAGTAGGAGGTGGAATTTTAAATTGGACCCCAAGATTCCTAGTCCCTAATGGACACCTGTGAATGTGGCACTAAGGCTAGGGTGCGATTTCACGCTCATGATTAGGTTAGGTTTTATGGAAAAGGTGAAAGGCTTTTGCAAATGTAATTAAGACTCTAAATTAGTTGCTCTTGAGTTAATCAAAAGATCATTTGTCCTGGTTAAACCAGACTTAACTGGTGGAAAGCCTATAAAAAAGGGACTGGGCTCTTCCTGAAGAAATGTATTCTCAGGGTGGACGTGTAGAAGCAAATGAACATGTTGAAAACTCCTCATATTTGACAGAGAACTATGAGCTGCTATCAGACAGGAAGGTGGCCCCTAGCCAATGGGAAAATGGGACTCAGACATACGGCTGCATGGGGAATTCTGTCAATAAACTACCTGAGGGAGCTTGGGAGTGAATTTGCCCAAGCCTTTGATTAGAATTCAGCCCTAGTCACACCTTGTTTGCAGCATGGTGAAACTCTGAAGTAGAGAACCCAGCTGAACCTTGAAGACTATATGATAATAAAAATATGTTGATGCAATTTACTAAGTTTGTGAAAATGTGATATGCAGCAATAGCAAACCACTGCATACATGTAGATATGGTGGTGCGGCACACTGGGATATCTCCTGTAATGTACAGGACAATTTGTTATATCACATACCTCTGGGACTTCCCTGGATGGTGAAGTGATGGCATAACATGCTTGAGATTATAGCTTTGACACATTTTTGAGTAACGCTCAAGACAGATCAGGAGGTCTGCGGAGCAGATGCATTATGTTGCCCAGCTGCTCAGTCTGTATCCCCATATCTGATAGCACTGAATGTACCCATTATAGATAAGGATGCCATGGAGCATTTCTGGAAAATTCCCATATAGAAATTATAGGGCAGATGGATGAGATTCTGGCGTAAGGCTATGCTTTCTGCAGCAAACAAGTATTATTTGTTTAAAACATACTTCCTGGCATGCTTGACCCTAGTAAACACTGAGGGCCTGATAAGATTCACCCACTGTCTAGTCAATGAGTTACCTATCATGAACTATATACATAGTGTTATCAGATACACTGAGTCATGAGATCAGGTAGGATAATAGCAATATACTTTAAGTAAAAATAACATATTTGGGATCAGGCCTGGATATAATCAAGAGACACTAGTAACTTTCCTATATAGATCATCCAGAGCCTTTTGTTTCTTACTCCCTTTATATCAACCTGTCTTTATAAGCTCACAGTATGGCTTCATAAGGATTTTTCTATGACCAACTTATGGAGGAGAAAAACTGGTTCACAGATAGATAGGTCTATGCAGTTTACATCAGTCTCACCCAGGCAGTAATAAACCTGTCCTGTATTATAGCCCCAGTCCAGTCTAGCCCTATAGGATAGAACAAAGGAAAATCCTCCTATTAGAAGATTTGAACCATGCACTTGACTATCCACTTCCTCTGGGGAGAGAAGTGGCTCAGGATATAAACATACATAAATCCTGGACAGTGGCAAAAATTTGTCTAGTGGGTTACAGTCTTGGATCAAGCATGGAAGACTGAAAATTCTGAAAAAGCAGCATGAGGGTAGGTTGATTGTCTCAATAGAAAGATTATTTGGATGCTCATAGAGACAAGTGTGTGGGGTGACTCAATGAATGTCATTCTGCTTCTCTCTTCAGCTACTCCTGTATCACGGTAGTACATAGAAGGTCCATAATGTAATAGATGGAGGCTATTCATAGATCAACAATTTGTTTCTCACCTAGATTGATGTAGCTATGCCACTGCTGAATGTCCCACTGGCCAGCAGCAGTGAGAGATGCTAAGTCCTTGATCTGGCACCCTTCCTTGAGTAGACCAGACAGCTATCAGAGATTGGGTTGTCAGATTTAGCTAATAAAAATACAAGAGGCTCAGTTAAATTGAATTTTAAGTAAATAATGCCTGTTTGAGGATGACTATTTCCCCTGCAGTATTCGGAACATATATTGAAAAACCTGTTCATTGCTTATTCAGAATTAAAATTTAAATTGTATATCTTATTTTTTTATCTGCCAACCCTTACCTAGAGGCTAGTCAATTATATGTCCTCCAAGTCCCATGAGCAGCCAGGCTAATAGATTGGTTTATTAAAATCTTATCTAAGGTCCCAATTGAGAATAACAGTCTGGAGGATGAGACCCTGTCTTGATAGATTTCGTGTATTTAATGGGCCTGCCATCTCAGCAGATGCAGGCCAAGTTATTTGACAAAATTCAATCTCTAGGCATTATTTTTTAAAAAGTCTTGACAAGAAACAGAATATTATAGAAGTTCTCCAGATAAATGGTTGAAGGATGTCTAGCTAACATCATTTGGATGGTGAAAAAGTAGAAACGTTCCCTTTTCATTTAGAAACACTCTAAGAATGGTCACTATTCCAAATTCTATGCAACATTGTCTTAGAAGTCCTCTCCAGGACAAGAAAGGTCAACTAAAGTAAGGATGGGGTAGAGGGAAATGTCTCATGCTGTAGCCCCAGCTATTTGTGAGCCTAAGGCAGGAGGATCACTTCAGCTCAAGAGTTCAAGTCTGCAGGGAGCTACTATAATCACGCCGCTGTACTCCAGGGTGACTCATAGAGCAGGACCCTGTCTCCAGTAAAAACATGCAAACAAAACGCAACAAAAAAACTGCCCCAAACCCACAAAAAAGATAAAGATAAGGACCGAAGGTCAGAAACCCTGGTGCGAGAAGGATGGAGAAGGAAGTGAAACTTCAGTGGGCTGAGGAATGAAGGGGCATGGGGTGTGAGAGTGGGAGGCCAAGTGTGTGGACAACTGCTTCAGTGAATCTGGCTTTGAAGAAGAAAAGAGAAATAAGATGACGCCTAGAGGTGTATGTGAGGTTTAGGGAGATTTAACATGAAAGTAGAAAGGACTAAAACATGTGTAAATGTGGGAAGAAGCAGCCTATCGAGTAAAAGTTAACGGAGAGAGGGCCTAATTTTTATGTCCAGGTCTTTGAGGAGGAGGGAGGGGAAAGGCACCCAGGAATAGAAACACATCGTTTTCCTGGTTTTTGAGAATCACAAAAATCTCTTTTCTTTCAATACACAATAATATTTTGCTTACTTGGACTCACTAATTCATAAATCAGATTACTTTAGCATTCAAGATCATTCAAATAGGGGCAAAGCTAAAGTTGACCTTTGTTACATGTTTTATTACATTTTAATTGGCTTTGCCAATGAAATCGATAGGTAAAGGGCATTTGAGAGGGATGTTTATTCTACTGGGAAAAAAAAATCTTAGAAAATCTACAGCATATTTGTGTGTCAACAGTAGTGTGCTAATTTCAAATGGTTCTTTTGGACTGCAGGCATTAAATGGAATCTTTGGTTAATAATCATTGTTAGCCCGAAGCTATAACATAATATAATGGCGGTATTCCAAAAATATTGTATAATTCCTTGTTTTAAGTTGGAAAGCTTGACACTTTCCCTTCCCCAATTATTCGGGACGCATGAGGTTTTGCTGCGATGCGGTGCCTAAACCCAGAGAACACGGCCCAATTTGCTGACCAGCACTTGAAACTTTCAGCTGTGTTTCTTTCTTTTAACCCAAAGCACTTTCTGTAGTCTAATTCAAGCTGAGCTCCTTTCAGTCACACCTGGTCTAAGTGTTGGTTCCCGCTCTGCACCGTTAAGTGGAGTTGGCCTGACAGTGTAAAGTCCTCCCGGACTCAGGGCCTCTGGATGCAGAAAGCCAATTTACTTCTCGCTGCTTTGTCTTGGGCACCTCACAATGTGCTTTAATGACAGCTCAGCAGTTTTAATGGTCCTTTTCTAATGGCTAAAAACAGACCCAGTCTGTCCAAACATAGCCTATTCACCAGCGCTCGTCAAAACAATTCGGTTCTGCAGGATGACGAAGCAGCAGACCATGGAAAACAGCCACACAACAGCTCTAGTCAAGTCCCCAGTTGGACCCTGGGGCAAAAGCAAGTCAACCCAAGCAGCGGTCATATGAAATTCTTTCCTCTCCCGTCTGCTTCTGAAACAGGGCTTCTGTTTCAGGGGGAGGATGCAGGCTCCATTTGCAAAAGCAACTCAGCACAATTTATAAAACCATTAGTGAAACTTTTTCCTTGAAGGAATAAGGGATTTTCATTTTGACTGGAGGGTGTCATTTGTGTTTAAACACCTTTGTTCCGTAGCCTGGAAAAGAAAATCTGAGGCTAGATTGTGGGTCATTTAATTTCTCAAGGCAAATGGCCGTTTTTCCTTCTATTTCCCTTTTAAGGCAGGATCCAAGTTCAGTACCTACGTCCTTGCTGTAACTCTTTGACTTTTATATCTCTGTCATCAGGTGGTTTTCTTTTCAAGTTCTTTATAGTGTCCTGACCTACAATGTTAGAGTAATAAAGTGATACCAAATGACACATAAAGTAAAAAATAGTTTCTTTAGTCTTCCTAAGGGATGTAAGTTTAAAATGTAAATGTATTAATAATCCTTCAATGAAAAAGATTCTGTCTCTGCATTTTTTTTTTAGGTGGATTTCTGGGCAATACTTTACAAATGCCATAAATTGATTGATTCAGCTATTCTATGCCTTTTATATACATAAATTAGAAAATATTTCCTTGTATATGAAAACACTACACTGTACCCCATGATTGCATTAATATACTCAGCTATCATTTAATAAAAAAAAAATTTCCTTGATGATTATTTATCTCAGCCCGTGTGTTACTCTTGAGTTTTTATTTCAGAATAAATTGTACATATGATTTTTAAAAAATATGGTTATACAGTTAGCAGAACAGTATTTCAGTTCACTGCATTCTTCCTTAAAACCTTGTTTGTGAGTCAGATGCAATGGCTCACATCTGTAATCCTAGCACTCTGGGAGGCCAAGATGGGAGGATGCCTTGAGCTCAGCAGTTTGAGACCAGCCTACACAAGAGTAAGACCATATCGCTACTAAAAAATAGAAAAATTAGCTGGGTGTTGTGGCAAGTGCCTATAGTCTCAGCTACTTGGGAGGCTGGAGCAGGAGGATCATTAGAAGCCAGGAGTTTGAGGTTGCTGTGAACTAGGCTGATGTCATGGCACTCTTGCCTAGGTGACAGTGAGATACTGTCTGAAAAACAAAAAAACAAAACAAAAATACCTTGTTTGTGCAGTGACAAGAACTTCAGTTCCAGATGGCAGGAGTGAGAACCCAGGACTTATTCCCCAGGTGTTCTTCATGAACCTTTAGAGAGATGATGGAACAGTGGTTCAGAATCTTAGAAAAGTTTATGGAAGAGACATCCACTAATTTCCAAGGCTCTCGTTTTCTTAGGTGACTTGTCTCTAAAAAGTGGGAATGGTTGGTGTCAGGGGAAAAGAAGTACATTTTTTCAGCAGTATTATTTAGTAAGTAAAATCTAGAGGAATCATTAGACCCTGGTCGTTGGAACAGTGTAGAATGTGGGCTGGTTAAGATTAAGCCAGTCCTGGAGGTCAATTCAGTATGGAAAAAGGATGAAAGAGGATGTGTATTCCAGGAGTCAGGGAATAGTGAGTCTTTGGCCTGAGGTCCTATGCTCATGACTTTGTTCACCTGTAGGTGCTCTTGTTGGACCAGAATGTCTGAGACTTGTAGGAACAATCAGTAAAAGACAAAGAACAGCTCTGATAGCCAAGAGAGAAGCACAGATCATTTCTTCCCTAGGCACGAAGAAGCACACAGGTTAGAAGTGATGAGTGCTATACACGTCTTCCTGCTTCCCCGTGGCTCCTAATGCTTGGATGAACCTGTCTCTGTGAGAGATGAAGATTTGCTGATTTGCTGAGTTTAAAGACAAAGGTGGGAGGAAAAGGAGCAGGACAGACACAAGGTAAAGCTGAAATCCTTGGACAAGCTGAGCAGACAGAGTATGCTGGTATGTGGTGGAATCAGCGTACCCTCACAGCTTAAGTTTTGAGGATGGAGCATCTGACTACAGTCTATTGAGTCAGTCTGAGCATACCCATGTTCAAATTCATCAAATTCTCAGTTTCTGGTACCTACGTCATATTCGCTCTTGCTGGAGTCTAAAGAGGTCTAATTTGGATATATGAACTCATGATTTCATACGCAAACTTGGAATGGCAGGTGTAATTTCAAAGATTAGAAACATCTAGAGAATGCCAGGCACGGTAGTGCATACTTGTAGCCCCAGCTACTTGGGAGGCTGAGGCAGGAGGATCGCTAGAGTCCAGAAGTTTAAGACCAGATTGCACAAGATGGTGAGACCCTGTCTCTAAAGTACAGTTTCAAAGATTAGCTTGGAAAAAGTTACTAAAGCAAACTATGAATTTATAACAAATAAGTAAAGAGAAGAAATAGCTAGACCCAAACAGAGGCGTCCAAGCTGTGGCACGTGGGCTGCACACAGATTATGTGAGAACTATTTTGCTTATCTGTGGTGGTGGATATCATCAACATTATACAGAGACCTTTTTTGAAATCAGGTTTTGTTAGTGTTTGTGTAATGTGTGGCCCAACACAACTCTTCTTCCATTGTACAGCAGAGAAGAAAGAAAGATTGGACACCCCTAACCGATGCAGTCACATATTCAGTTTTGGGGGGTGGAAAGTAAAATGTAGGTTGACCATTCTACTTTGTCATGTACTGGGTGTGCACTCTGGGCTCTGAAAGGGGGACAGTTTTTAGTTTCTTTAACATTGTAATGCTTCAGGCAATGTAAGAAGTTCACCTAGGATTTTTGATACCGCAAATTATTTATAATATCTCAACTCTGTCCTTGGCGGTGAGTTTTGCTTCAAGCTAGTTCTGAAATCCAACAAGAATGTCCCGATATTGCCTGAGAGAGAGAGAGAGGGAAAAAGAGAACAGAGAGAGAGGGAGAACGCACACACAAGTGGGTAGGATCTGAAGCATATTTTATATTTTATCGCCTTTAATGAGGGAGTCAGATTCTGTCACTTCTGTGATTGACTGGCTTCCTTCAATATGTTTTCCAGGGCATGTAGGAAGTACAGTATTTTCTTTTCTCTGTTGCTGATATCACTGACACTAAATATTTAATCACTAACAAGGGCTGCAGTAGCTGCTCCTCAGAAGTGATGAATAATGAGCCCCCGTGCGTTTGTGAACTCCCTGTTGTTGGCTGATTAGGTTGACTTTGCATGGGGAGATTGAACACGGATGGTTTATTGCTCGTGGTGAAAGAGGAGAATGTAACGCCGTGAACACTGATCAAACTGAGAACATAAAGGCTGCTTTGTCACTGGCATGTAGTTTTGACACTGGCTTGAATAATCAGAGTACTTTCAGTTTTTCTAGTTTCCTCCTCCCCTCAGAGGTATCAAAATGTCTTTTCAATTTGTTCAGAAATTTACCCTTTTATATGCTCATGGTATCTTCCTGTCCCCATAGGTATGATTTTTCATTTTGACAGATGAAAAAACTGAATCACAGGGAAATTAAATTACTAATCTTTGACCGTACATCAGTAATCGTATAAGGATCAGAATCAGATACTCTGATTTAAGTGGCGCCTGTCACAAATCTAAGATGCAATCTCGGCCCGTGCTGTATCGAAGCTGGGGAAGCACAGCAAATTGGCTATCTTTTAAGTTCTAGTTTTCTCCTCAGTTAAGGAGAGATGATAGCACCAACCTGAAGGTGAAATTGGAACCATGACTACCTTGTGCCATGTAAATTATCTAGCCTTGCTGCTGACACACAGTAGGAGTTTTATATAAGAGATTTTATTACTATTTTATTATTACTACTATTCAATTGCATACACTTAGATGATGCTTCCAGTATGGCAATAATGTCAGTTTTTGACTATGGGAGTACTGCCGTAACAGTGTGTCACAGGCTGGGTGACAGATATTTATTTTCTCACCATTATGGAGACTAGAAATCTGGGATCAAGCGTCAGCAAGCTTGCTTTCTTCTTCTGTCCCTTATTTCTTCACTTCAGCCAACTTCTTCCTGTGTCTTCACATGGTTTTCCTTCTGTTCCTGTTTTTGTCCAAATTTCTTCTTCCTGTAAGAACATCGGTCAGATTAGATTAGGGCCCTCTGTAATGACTTTAGATTAGGGCCCTCTGTAATGACTTCATCTCAACCTAACTGCCCCTTTAAAGATCCTGTCTCCAAAATGGTTGCATTCTGAGGTACTGGGGCTTAGGACTTCAAGACATACATTTGGGGGGAGACATAGCCTATCATACCAATTTTCAATATTAAGCAACATGAATCTGGCTTACTTCATTTGGAGGGGCCTATTATTAGGGAAGAAGGGCACATAGCATATTTTTGAGGAATTTGAAAGAAATAGTTGCTGCTGCTTCTTTATGTATAAAACTTTCTGCGTCTCAGATAAATGACATCATTTCGAGTTGCAATTAAACCTAAGTAGTTTTTTTTAGGAGGGAGATGATTCCAGAAAGTATCTGTAAGGAAGTGGAGAAAAGTAGAAAGAAGCTAATTTGGGAAGTGTTGATGAGTGTTTTTGCAGCCTCCCAGTAGAGGTTTTTCCAGGTTCTTGGTCATCATTGGGGAAAAGAATTTCAGGACACACCATGTAAGCCAAGCAAGTGACAAATTTTTTTATTGAAAATGAAAGTCTACTCCGAGAGAATGGGCAGGCTCGACAAGAGCAGCTGCACAGGAAGGAAATGATTTTTTGTCTTTTGAATTCTTACTAATTGAGTGAAGAAATATTCAGGGTTAAGGGTTGGCTTTTATTAAGAATTTGGGTAGCAATTCCTGGAATTGGGTTCTCTCCAATTTTTCATACTTTTTTGGTGATTTGTCTCAGAACTCTCATGGCAATTTCATGGCAGTGAAATTTTAAAACTGCAATATAGATGATAATAATATAATTATCTAAAGTTCATGTAAGGTGACCGAGATAGCTGACAAGCCAGTTGAAGCCAGTTATTGCCTGTGGTTATTAGTCCCTCTAGTTAGCTTCTGCACCAATCTTAGAGCCTCGCTATCCAGAGCCTCCTCATCTCCTACTCTAAGAAGAAGGTCTGCGGTGGCTCTCAGGAGATAGCTCGGATCTGTTCCATACCAGGAACCCAGAAGCTGGGTATAGGGACACAGACTCCCGTCTATCTGTTGAGGCCTATTCCCAGGGGTGTGAACTCACCTGGTAGTGTTTTGGGCTTTGCCTTTGCTAGTTTCAGCACAGGCCTGTGATCTTTGGAAGCATGGGGGTAATTATAGCAAAAATAGTGAATGCAGAGATGATAGGGGTGAGGCCTTATCATGATATTTTGGGGGATTAACTCTGTGATTCCTTGGTTTGATAACTTTGGTCTTTTACGTATAGTGGGCCATTATGAAAGTTTTGAGATACACAAATCCGGAGAAATATAAAATCTGTGCAGATGGAAACAAATGAAGTCCTCCCACCTACACGGATAAGCTGAGCAAGTTGAAACTTGTATTGGTGAATCAGGAAGAACACTGTCAGCTAGGTTTCTTGAAAGTGAAAACATGGACCATAACAGAACCTGTCTCAAAACTTTCATAGTGACCTCTGTGTGTGTGTGTGTGTGTGTGTGTGTGTATTTACCTATTTTAGTCTCAAGTGCTACTAGTATATGTCAATTCTTAGTAGTTGGTCAAACTAGCACAATTTTAATAGTCATAGAGCAAGAATAAAATGTTCCTTATGGAAAATGCAGTAAGTACCTATTGTTATGAATGGAAATACAGGGTGTGACCCATACTGGGTGAAGAGTAAAATGAAATAAACTGATTAACCAGAGCACAACATAGTAGGTAAGAATATTGGTCTTGAAACCAAACTAACATAGATTCAAATTTTAGATTTGATTCTTATTACTTGCAAGAACTTAAACCAGAGATTCTCAAGCTTTCTCTTAGTGGAAAGACAATGATGCTGGTTTTCTCATCAGCTGTGTGAGGAAATGCGAAGGTCTTATCACAGGTCACCAATGTTCAATAGGGTAGCAGTTCTATTTAGTAAGATGATCAGAGCAATACATAGGAAGTTTTGGGACCAACAGTTCTCAACCTGTGGGTCGCGACCCACAGGAACTGTATTAAAGGGCCGTGGCATTAGGAAGGTTGAGAACCACTGTTTTAGAGGTTTATTTCTGGTTCCTTTAGTGGCCATGAAACACGTGAGCAGGACTTCTCTTCCTGATTTAGCATCGGAAAGCTGCTCTTGAGTCCTCAGTAGCTCGATTATGAGTCAAGTCATGTACTTTCCTGCTTTTCTAAAAACAAACGAACAAACAGCATCAAAACCTGTGGCTATTTGCCCTGTCTACCCAACAGATTTTGTAAGGCTCAACCCTGCTAATGAAACTCTACGTTACAAGGTCACGTATAAGGACAAGCATTTTGTAACTCAGAGAGACAGCGGTCTTTCCTTCTTGCTTCATTTGTTAAGTTGGGATGTAGATATGATACTGAATTCTTTTTCTGAGACTCTGCCTCTTGTTTGCCACAGATCCTGAGTACTTTATGCTTCTACTAAGCCATTTGGAGCTACATTAATATGTGGAAAAACTGGGTGCTTCCATATGGAGATAATGTACAGCTTCCGGCAGTACCCACTGAATCTGGTTCCATAAATCTTAGTGCATTTGTCTGGTCCCTTACATCCATCATCGTCAGCGTATTCCACCTCTGTAGAATCTTAATCTTAACCTCTGGGCTCCAGTATAACCTTGTGACTCAGGTAAAAATTTCACTCTTTTGCAGACACTTGACCCTGAGCAAGTATTTCTCATTTTCTGAACTGCTTATAGGATTGCTTTAAGAAAACTCCCTACTTCAGGCCAGTGCTGCTGTTGGCTTGATTTTTTTTTTTTCCAGGACACATTTCCTTCTTTGGATGAAATAATTCTTTTTGATCCACTTTTATTATACACCACTTTCTTTTCTTAATCATAACTGCTCTTTATGACCCCCATCTTCCTCCAGAATCCAATTTGCCTGTCATTCAAATCCAAAATTAACCTTTCTAAAACAAACCTTTGTATTTGCTAAATATAAGCTTTAGGGAAATTGGGTTGTTGTTATAGGATAGAAACTGGTGGCGGGGAATTTCTTCACAATGATGAGGTTTATAATTTAACAGAAATGCTATAGAGCTTGAGGTCATACGTGCCATCATGCTTAATTGACTGAGTATAACCCCCTTTTGTCCCTCTCTGAGACATAAATTCCATTCTATTTCAATCATTCTTATTCAGATATCTTTGCTTTCATTCCTTCCTATTCCATCCCTTCCCACTAAGTTTTTTTTCTCATATATAAGGCAACAACCTTGGGAAAAGCACTTTTCTAGGTAATAAAATCTCTCCATATAATTGGTAAAGTTTCAAGCTGTCTTAGAGGCCGAGGAGATAATTAATATGAGGACAGCAGGGATTAAAGTTAAGTTACTTTTTAGGTCAACCATATTATTCAGAGATGGCTAGGGTGTACATGGACCAGGAAGAAGTAAAAAGTCTTCCAGTTCAAGATACTTTCCAGGGCTAACTCAAAGGGCAGTATTTAGACTCTATTCTTCCTGGGGTAAAGGGGAGGCTGTGGTAGTCTTCTGTAGCCCTTCAATAAGATTTAAATTTTTTTGTAAATTGCTTTCTAGTTGTAAACAGTTATCACAGCCAGCTTTGTGACTGCATCTGCAAATTCATTACATTCTTTACATACTATGTTGCTACCATATAGTTTTTGTGAGATTTATTCCATTCTAGTTCCAGGAGTCTTTCATAATTAGTTTTTTAAGCCATACAGGATCATCTTTTAAACATTAGTTATTTTTTAGATATAATGCTCACATGATAAGAAACACAAATTTTAAGTATATGGCTCAATGAACTTTTATTCATTTATATACCAAATATACATAAAACTATAATTAGGGTCATATATTAATTCTACTTTTTTTTTTCACCTAGAGATTAGTTCAGTGATGGTCAAGTGACCCAAGATTGAGCCAATTAGGGTGTGGCATTTCTTTTAGCTTCTAGGAGTAGCTGAATGTTGGTCTAATGAGAACCAAGCTCCATCTTTCCAGTCCACTGTGAACAAGGACATGTTGCCCCAGGTATCGCTGGTAGCCGTCTTGTGACCACAGGGAATCTAGCAGGAGGGCAAACACTCCCAGAGGAAGGTAAACCGGATCTGAAGCTCACCCTTCTCTTGGATGCTCTTAATTTATGATTCAATAAATGGATTGGATTGACTTTGGACTGGATTTCCTTTTACTTAAGACCGAAACAAATTTAATAATATAGTTATCTTTGTATTTGTTTTCTTCAAGGAGCTGATGCATTTTTTTGATCCCAGCAGCTCCATGAGCTCCTACATGAGACCCACAGTTATCACTGATGCAGGCATACTGTTTTGAAAGCTAGTACTATTACCTTTTTTTGTATTCTAAATTCTAGCAAAGAATCTCATCTTATTGCTAGCCCTTAGAATGAGAACTTGTTCGTATGGACAAAATGTGAATATAGCAAAAGGGGAATGTGAAAAGTTTTCCTGCCTTATGTAAATTCCACTTATAATTATAAACATAAGCCTTCTAAAAGCACAAAAATCTTGCACCCAGAGCCCTAAATATATTAAAAGTTCAGAGTTCAAGTCCCAGTTCTACCCATTTTTACATTGTATGATATAAGAAAGTCAATTAATTTATCTGCTTCAGTATTCTTTGCTGTAGAACAAAAGAGTTAGATGGTATGCTTCCTAGGGTTCTTGCTAAGTCAGAAATCACTACGAATCTTTGTAATACTTGCCATTTTATCGGTGCCTACTCTTTCATCAGAATCTTTTTCCTCTTTCCCTCTTATCCTTTCTTTCACTTATTTTGGTTTTCTTAGAAATAAGTATCCACTGTTAATGTTTTCTATATTCTGAAAATATATTTCTTCATGATGGGTGGATGGCTATGAGTAAATATTATATGGATTGGGGGGAGGATTACACACATAATTATAGCTGTTCCATTTTAATTTAATTTATTATTTACTTTTTAGCAATATACACAATGCTAGTTTGGTTTTGACAATTGTCCATTGTCCCTGTGCTTGTACCCATTGGTGAGAAAGCAACATTGCCCAGCCCTTCTGATATAATTGTTTTTCCAACTCTCAGGGTAAATGATAAGAATACATTTTACCTTAAATCAGAGAGGAGAGTTAGAACACTGCAGATATATATTTTTTTCCTTTCTAACAGAGTCTTTCTATTTCTAGAATCACTAGGCAGAGATTTTGGAGCTTTATAAAAATCCAGAATCTGTAGGCCCATAGTAGCAGAATCTCTGGGAGAGGGACCTAGTAAAAAGGAATCTGTAATAGTATTAAAGTTTCCCCACAGCTAATCCCCAGATCTCTTGGACACCGGGGAGCTGGAGTAGACTGAGCCTGACTTCACTTGTAATACTACAGATATCCTTTTATCCAAAGATGCCTAACCTTACACATTATTCCTGTTGTAATGGTCCTTTCATTGCTGAGGACTCAACTTTAGCCTAGACCTCGACCTCTATGGCTCTATGGAAATTGATCATGTTGATAGGACTAAAACTACTAGCTATCAAAATTTTTGTCATTATCACATGAACTGAGTCACATAAAATTAAACGTGGACGACAGACGGTAGTATGCATATAGCAACTTGTTTGTATACCATAACATTGGGGTCCAAATTAAAAAACTGACTGGGGCCAGGTAAGCAGTAGTAACAAATAAGCACCCTGAGATTAGATGGTAAGGAACAGCAGAGACCACGGCAACGGGGGGAGCATATTTCCCACCCAAAGGATTTTGCTGTTGTTCAGTTCCAGTCAATTGCTTTTATTTGAGAATCAGGAACAGGATTGTCATATCTTTAGATTTTTTTAAGTTAATTAAAAAATGAGATTTAGTTAGATTTAAAATTTGGCACTTTCTTAAAAAAGCACTGAAGATTCAAGTGGAGCAAGAACTTACTCTACGAGGCAAATTTTGCCTGTACGTTTTCAGTCCGTGGCTGCTGCTATGGAATCTAGGGATTCTGGGTAGTGGCAGTAGGGGGCAGTACCCCGAAGAAGCAGACTGACTTTGGGTAGGGTCGAAATGAGTGGGCGTCATGCCGCTTCAGCCAAGGACCAAAGCCCTGGAGCAGGTATCCTGAAAGCACTAGTAGGCCCTGACCTCTCCCTGGCTTACCATCCCTCCTGTACTGTGATGTCAGACACCCCAGGGGAGCCTAACAAGTTGGGCTATTTCACCCACAAACTAAAAGAGTATAACATTTTATTTTCTGTTTGTTTCTAAGTGAAGAGACAGGTGACATCGAGTATGTTTAAGTAAATAAATATTTTGGTGAATGAAAACATAATAGGGTGAGAAAAGAGAAATAATTTTAGGGTGATTATCTAAACCTCGTCAATGGATGAGATTAGACACCAGGATAATACACGAAATGCCTTAAGGGTTGACTGAAAAGATGCAAACAGCAACTAGACTTAAGATCATTTAATTCAAAACTCCATTAAGTGTTTGCAGAAACAAAAGTAAATATTCCTTAGAAGGAAATGGCTTATTAGCTAAGCGTGGCTACCCTCTATCTGATTTTCCAAGTAGCTTTTTTGATCATTCACAGCTCATTCCACATATAATATGTATTACAATTGGAAAATTTGGTTCATGTCAGTGACCTTATTCTGAATGATGATAATAATTTTGAAGATATGCATAGTTAGGTTTGTAGAGTTTTATATCACTAAGCTAATTTGTTTATTTATCTTTTTATTTTGAAGTAATTTCAAACTTAAATTTACATGAATAGCCCTCAAATCCTCATATATCTTTTACCCAGTTTCATCAATTCGTCAACATTTTATTCCATTTAATTTTTCTCTCTCCCCTAATAATATTTATTATTTCTTTTTTAGCTCATTTGATGGTAAGTTGCAGACATCAAGTCCTCCTTCTTCTAAATAATTTAGTCTTTATTTCCTAAGAATAAGAATAATCTCTATGTAACCTCAATGTAATTATCAAAGTCGGAAAATTTAACAAAGTGCAATATTTCATATAAAATATGCTTATCTAATCTATGGTACATATACAAATTTTGCTAAGTGCGAAGGTCCTGTATAGCATTTTTTCTCCTCAGGCCAGGGTCAAAGTCAAGGTCATATATTATCTGTCTTTATTATATCACTTTAGTCTCCTTTAACTTTGAGCAATTCCCCAGCCTTTTTTTTCTGTTTTATAATACTGACATTTCTGAAGAGTATAAGTCAATTGTTTTATCATGGATATTTCTCAATTTGAGTTTGTCTGAAATTTCCTCATAATTGGGTTCAAGTTATGCATTTACTGCATAAATGACATGTATCAGTGTTCTATCAAATGGCTATGAGGTTACTTTTCCTATTAACTGTGATCGCTTCGTTAAGGTAGTTTATATCAGATTTCTCCACTCTAAAAATACTATTTTTCTTTTATATTTTAAAGAAAATTTGAGAAGAGAAACTTTCTGGCTAAGTATCTTATTCCTAATCAAACTGTCATTACCAGGCTTAGTGTCTGTTTATGAGTCTTCCCTGAATCAATTATAAAAATTGTTGCAAAACAGTGCTTTTATAACTTTGCCTCTCTTTTTAGATTTATTCACTGGCCTTATACTAGCTTTCTTCATTTTATTTATTTGTCTATTCTAAAATGTAGTATTCTTAGTTTATTTAGTCGTTTATAATCCACTAATGTCATTATTTTTTTTGATGCTTAAAGTATCCAAGTATTAATGAAATCTTGTAGGTACCATGATTCCTCCAAAATGCAATAATTTATGCATTGCATAAATTAGACTAGCACCTTTTATTTGTTTCTCCTGATCTATTTCTACCTTTGTCTACTCTCTTTACTGTCCCAGACCCTGTTCTATATAAACTGCATCCAGAAATTCCTTTGTGCCATGGTTTCTAGGGGATTCTAGTACCCCTGGCAGAGTATTAGTGGGAGAGAAGAGGGAAGATTAAGTATTTGTTCATTAAATGTCACATCATTGAAGGGAATTTTGCCTGTTGAAGTATTTTAAAATTTTGGGTAATAGTGTATAGAATTGAGAGTTGACAGTTATTTTCTTTCAGATCTTGGACAACACCTGTCTTTTGGCCTTAACTATTACTAGTAAAAATTCTGCAATCAGTATAAGTTTTCTTTCTATGTAAAGGTAAATTGTCTTTTATTCTGTTTTTAGTTAAAGATATTTTCATTGTCTTTGGTGTTCTGTACTATCACTCTGATATGTTTAGGTATAGTTTTCTTTTTTGGTTATCTTGTTTAGGGTTATGTTTTTTCCTCCTACATGTAGTACTTAAATTATATTATTTGTAAGATGATTCCAGGTATTTCCTTTTCTTAATATTTCATTTTCCAAATTTTCTTAATTGTCTCCTTTTGGAAATACTTTAGAAATAGTTTGGAACTTCTCATTCTATACTTCTTGATAACATTTTTGTATTTCAGCCTGTTTGGTCTATATGTCATTCTAGATAATTTTTCAGATAATGATATATGTCATTCTAGTGAATTTTTCACCTTCCAATTCACTAATTTTCACTTTAGCTTTGTTTAATCTTATGTTTAATCTATCTACTACATTTAAAAATTTTAATTCTTATGTTTATTATCTTTTTTAGAATTTTGATTTGGTTTCTTTTGAAACTTTCTAATTTGACTCATGTTAACATTTTATACATAGTTATTTTATAGTAGCTGTCACATAACTTAATTTTCTAAGAATGTCGATGCTAATATTTTAGTTTCTTATTCTTGCTCATGGAGAGTGTGTCTTATTTCATTTTGTCATTTTGGACCTGTGCTCACTTGGGATTATATATTATACTCACTAAGGTATTTTGTGCTTGCTTCTTTTAGGAGCTGCAGAGTTCTTAATAGGCTAGGACAAATTTGTATGTAATTTTTCATTTTGGAGATTTATGAACCATATGAATTGCATAAATTGAAATTGAAAACTGACAAGTGGTCAGTCTCAGGTAAGATTTGCTGATAGTACCCTGTGCTAGGGGATTTGTTCTCATCTATACCTTCACTCAGCATCTCACTATAGGATATAATTTAATGCAGAGAAGGCTCAATTTCAAATCCCAGCTTTTCATAGAACCAAGTATTTTCTCCTTGGTTTTTAAACACTTGCATTTAGATGATACCAATAATCCTGCCGAAGAAGCTATAGCCTCACACATTCAATGATCTATTTTTGTTTTGTTTTGCTTTGCCAATATAGATTTCCTTTCTATTTGTTGGGAGCCCATTGAAGCATTCAACATATTTTTAAGCAGTTGAGTTATTATTTACCTATCATAAAGTCTTCATTTAAAGAGAACATTTTAAAAGGTTTTCAAATTTTGACAGAGTTGTGCAACCTTCACCACAGCAATTCTATAAAATTTTTATTACCTTACCAGGAAATCCCATAACATTTAGCAACCATTCCTCAATTCCCCCAACTTCCACAGCCTTAGGCAACTACTAATCTACTTTCTGTCTCTATAGATTTGCCTACTCTGAATTTTCCATATAAATGAAATCACAATATGTGTAGTCATTTGTGACTGGCTTTCACTTAGCACAATGTTTTCAGGATTCATCCATTTTGAGCATGGATTGGTACTTAATTTCTTTCTTTTTTCCCAATTAATAAACTATTTTTATAGCAGTTTTAGGTTCATAGCGAAATTGAGCAGAAAGTGCAGAAAGTTCCTGTATATTCTGGTTCTCATACATGTACACTTCCACTGTTGACATCGGTACCACAGTGGTACACTGGTTACAATTAATGCGCATACATTGAGATGTCTTTATAGTTTATGTTAAGGTTCATTCTTGGTGTTGTATATGCTATAGGTTTTGACAAATGTGTAATGACAATTATGCATGATCATAGTGTTATACAGAATAATTTCAATGTCCTGAAAATCCTGTGTGCTCTGGCTATTCATCCCCCTCTTCTCCCTTGCCCTTGGCAACCACAGATTTTTTACTCTCCATAGTTTTACCCTTTCTAGAATGTCATAAGCAGTCATCCGTGGATATCTGCAGGGAATTGGTTCCAGGACCTTGTACAGATACCAGAATTCACCCATACTCAAGTTTCTTATATAAAATGGCATAGTATTTGCATATAAATTATATACTTTATCCTTTGTACTTTGAATTATCTCCAGATTACTTATAATCCTGTATTAGGTAATACAGTGTAAGTGACATATAAATAGTTGTAATACTGTATTATTTAGGAAATGACAAGAATAAAAGATCTGTACATGTTCAGTACTGATATAATTATCCATTCTTCTTCCCACATATTTTGATTTGCAGTTGGTTGATTCCACAAATGTGGAAACCAGGAATGTAGAGAACCTTTGTGGTGTTGCCTGTGGTTGGCATCATATAGTATACGATCTTTTCAGATCTGTTCTTTTACTTACTAATGCGTCCCATGTCATTTTGGGCCTTGAAAGCTCATTTCTTTTTTAGCACTGAATGACATTCCACTCTCTACCTGTACCAGTTTATCCATTTATCTACTGGAAAAAACATTGATTACTTCATTAAAAATGTTATAAACATTGGTGTGCAGGTTTTTATAAGGACATAAGTTTTAAATTCTTTTGACTAAGAAACACAAAAAAGTACAACTATTGGGTCATGTGGTGAAACTATGTCATAAGGGGCTGTAGTATTTTGCACTCTCACCAGCTGTGAATGAGAGTTCGTGTTCCTCAGCATTATCATAAGCATTTGGTATTATTAGTGGTTGGATTTCAGCCATTCTAAAAGGTGTGTAAGTGGATCCTATAGTTGTTTTAATTTGCAATTCCATAAGGACAGATGATAGAAAACATTTTTTATAAGCTTATTTGACATTTTCTTCAGTGAAGTGTGTTCAAGGACTTGGCTCATTTTTTGGGTTATTTTCTTACAGTTGAGCTTTAAGAGTCCTCTATATATTTGGGGTAACAGTCCTTTGTCAGATGTGTCTTTTGCAATTTTTTCCCCCAGTATGTGCCTTTTCTTCCCATTATCTTGTCCTTGTCTTTCACAGAGCAGTTTTAACTTTAATGAAGTCCAGTTGACCAATTATTACAGTGCCTTTACTGTTGACTCTTAAAGGTCATCTCCATACCCAAGGTCACTTGGACTTTCTCCTATGTTATCTTTTCAAAGTTTTATAGTTTTTAAGTTTATATTTAAGTCTATAATAACTTTTGAATTAATTCTTGTGAGGAACATAAGGCCTCTGTCTAGATTCTTTTTTTCTTTTTTTTCCACCTAGGATGTCCTGTTGTTTAGATACCATATGTTGAAAGACTCTTTTTGCTCCATTATATTGCCTTTGATGTTCTGTCAAAGATCAGTTGACTATACATGACAGGGGCTTACTCTGTTGCCTAGGCTGGATTATAGTGGCACAATTATAGCTCATTACAATTTTGACCTCTTGTGATCAAATGATCCTTGTGCTTCAGTTTCTCAAGTAACTGGGACTGTAGCAGGCACACACTACCATACCACCTTTTGCTAATTTATTTTTCAGGTTTTTTTTTTTTTGAGAGATGGGGTCTTACTATGTTGCCTTATCTGGTCTTGGATGTCTAGCCTCAGGCAGTAAGTTGGAACCTGTAAATAGCTGGGATAACAAGTGTAAGCCATCACCTTACACTGGGGAGTTGGCTATATTCATGTGGATTTATTTTGAGCTCCTATTCTGTTCATTTATCCATGAGTGTATTCTTTTTCCAATATCAACACTGTCTTGACTGCAGTTTATAGTAAGTATTGAAGGCAAGTAGTGTCAGTTCTTCTTCAACATTGAGGTAGCAATTGTGGATCTTTTGCCTCTTCATAAAAACTTTGCAACAATTTTATCAACATCCAAAAAATAATTTCCTGGTATTTTGAATGGGATTTCATTGAATCTAAAAATTAAATGGAGATCTGACATCTTGACAGTATTGAGTCTATTTATGAATGTGAAATATCTCTTCATTTATTGTTATTTGATTTCCTTCATCAGAATATTTTGCTGATATAAATCTTATACAAATTTTATTAGATTTATCTCTAAATATTTTATGTTTTGGGTGATAATGGAAATGATGCTGTGATTCAAAAATTTAAATTCTACTTAATCACTCATGCTATAGGGGAAAGTGATTGCCTGTTGTGTATTAACATTGTATCCTGAAACATTGCTATGATCACTTATTAGTTCCAGTAATAAGCTGATTTTTTTCAGATTGTCTATATCAATGATCACATCATCTGTGATCAAAGGCAGTTTTATTTCTTCCTTTCTCATCTGCGTATCTTTTCTTTTCCTTCCTTTTCTTAATGATTAGCTGGGAATTCAATATGCTGAAAAGCAGAGGTAAGAGAAAATGTTTTTGTCTTATTTCCAATCCTTCTATTGTTCCTGATCATGTGGGAATAGAATTTAGTCTTCATTGCCTATAATGTTTGCTTTAGGTTTTTCATAGATGTTTAATTTCCATATATTAATACATTTTCCAAATTTATTTCTGTTATTAATTTCTATGTTCACTCCATGTAGTCATAGGACAGACTTTGTATAATTTTCATCTTTTAAAATTTATTATTTGTTTATGATTTAGCCAATAGTCTATCTTGAATATTATTCAACTGTACTTTAGATTATGTATTTTGCTGCTGTTGGGTAGAGTGTTATAGGTCTCTGTTAGTTCTAGTTGGTTTGTAGTGTTGTTTAAGTCTTCCTTTTTTTTTTTTGGTATCTGTGATTGTATATTGGTTATTGTAATATCCAACTATTATTCTTAAATTGTCTACTTCTTCCTTAATTCTGACTGTTCTTGCCACATGTAGTTTGATACTATTACTATGTATTAGGTATACATATCTGTAATTGCTATATCTTTCTTATGGATTGACTTTTATTATAATTAATGTCATTATTTTCTCTAGTAACTTTTTTGTTGTAAAGTAAGTTTTGTCTGATATTGGTATAGCTGCTTCGGAATTATTATAGTTGTTGTTTTCATGGTATATCTTTTCCTATTTGTTTATTTTCAATTCATTTGTATGTTAGCATCTAAAGCATGTCTCCTGAAGATAGCATATATCTGGATTTTGCTATTTAAAAAATCCAGTCTGTCTGAAAACTTCTGCCTTTTGATTGATTTGTTTAGTCCATTTATGTTTAATATTATTATTGACATAGTTTGAGTTGTATCTGCCACATTATTTTTTATTTCCATATGCCTCATTTCTTTTTCATTTTTTAATTACTTTACTACTTTTTTTCCCCTGGAAGACATTTTTAATATACAACTTTAAATCCATTAAAGACTTATATACTATACTTTTTAAGAGTGTTTTAGGGTGGTGTTTGAGAGGGGGTTACATATACATCTTACCTTATCAGATTCATCTTAAATTTATAGTGACGTAATTCTACTTATATATAGTTATTGTTACATATAATTTTATGTTTATTAAAGTTGCTAAGAAAGAAGAGTGAGTATATATTTATTTATCTAGCATTACTTGTATAATGCCTACTATCACTTACATTCAGTTTAAATGACTTCCTTTAGTATTTTTTATACATCCGGTCTTTCAGAAAAACATTATTTTATTTATGTGAAAATATTTTCATTTTGCCTCCACTTTTGAAAGTTAAATATGTTGTAGCTGCCATCTTTACCCAGATGTACCTCAGTCCACTTTCATTAGACTTGGCCTGAACCTCTCCTGATCTCATCTCTGGGTACACAGCTGAACCCCTTTCATCTGGTACCAAAAGCCTAGGACTGGTGGTGGGTTAACAGCCTGGTCCAACCACCCCAGATCCCTCGGAACCTGGCCCCTTTTTGCCCAGACCTGACTTCAATGACCTGCCCATCAGAGATTTTTAGAGGATTTCATCCCATCTGCCATTGAGGGAAGCAGGCTATTTCTACACCAACAAGTCTGGCCTGGTCCAATAGGGCATCACCCAACTCAAGGAACAAGCCACCTATCTACTCTCTCAAAATGAGGGATCCTGGTTCAATAGCCATGGGGATGCTGGATTATACCCCTCTTGGGCTTCTCTATTCTAATTTTCCTATTATTAATCATTACCCTCTGTGTCATCCAATTCCTGTCTTCTTTTATTCAAGACAGGATAAAAAAGGTATTAGCTGCAGTTGTAACCCAATTCCTATTATTCTCCAAAACCTCCTCTCATGTACTCTGAACCCACATGGCCCTACTAACACCTGACTCATCCCATTGAAGACAACTATGGCCCCGATCCAGTAAGAAGCAATTTCAGAAGACTGACCTTTGATTCCATCACCTCTTTTAACAAAAGTTGGGAATGTTAGGTGCTTAATCCCTTCCTCCACCTCCCCTCCCAGAACAAAAGGCCTACCTGGCCCCACCATAAGAGTTTCCCTGGAAAGACCCTAGCCTCCAAAGCCTTCTGAGTACCTGTGGAATCTCCCTTCCCCTACACCCACTATAAAAACAAGCCCCCAACCACTCTTGGTGCAGCTGCCATCTTGTTCAGGTGGGTCTCAAAAAAAAAAAAAAAGCTAAATTTGTTGGATCTATGAGATTCTAATGGACGATTTTTTTTTTTTTTGTCCATTGAATATGACATCCCACTTTCTTCTGACTTCCACTATTTCTGATGAGAAATCAACTATTAATCTTATTGAGGTTCCTTTGAAGGTGATGAGCCATTTTTCTCTTATTACTATCAAAATTTTCTCTTTGTCTTGGCTTTCTGCATTTTTAATATGATGTTTCTAGATGCATGTTCTTCAATGTCTATCCTAGTTTGAGTTTGTTCAACTTCTTGGATGTGCATATTAATGTTTCCCATCAAATTTGGGAAGTAGTCAGTCGCTATTACTTTGAATATTTTTCTTCTTTTCTTTTAATCCCAATAGATATATGTTGATGTATTTAATGACATCCCACATTTTTCTGAGTCACAGTTCCATTTTATTCATTGTCTTTTTTCTCTGCCCCACTCCCCTGTCAGTGCTCATGGTTGTATTACCTTTCCCACTTTTCCCACTTTTGTCTTTCTGAAATCTCCCTTTGGTATTGGGGAAATCTCAACATCTATCATATGCTATGATGACCAGAAGCTTGAAATCTTTGAGTTAAGAGAGATCTTAAGTTTTTATCCCTGACACCAGCTTTTTACTTCTGGTAATGCAGCTTGATTTTCCTTTCAGAGGTGACTGTACCTATATACTCACTTATGTGATGTTGATAGACTTTTTTTTTTTTCTATTCCAAGTTCTAGAGTTTGGTAGATATGCCAATTAAAGCATCCTACCATTTGGCCATAGTGGTTGGCATCTGATTTAAATAGGGACAATGATTATCGTTTTTGTTGACGGTAGTGGTGGTAATGTGGTTTGTCCATTTATTTGTATGTACGTGTGTATGCACATGTGTTTTCCATTGAGATTTAAATTTGGAAATTTTTATTGGACCTGTACGGAAAGAGATGCTCTTTTGCTTTTGGGATGCCTATGGTACAAGAACGTAAATCTAAAATTCCTGGGGCCATTTATGCTGTCACTTTGGGAAAGCTGTGTGAGAATAAAGGCAACAAAGAAAAAAATAGACCTGAGAAATTCTAGCCAACAACTTTTGATATAATATGGCAAAATCTAGTAGCAGCAAAAGTATGGATTTATCATTTACATAAGTATAAATCTCTCCCTATTTCTAAACCCTTTCCATTTACTGTTTTACGTCTTGCAGTAAGTCTAGATTGAATCAGGCTTCTGTCACTTGATTCCAAGAAGTTCCTGGGAAATGCATGTAGTAATATTAATTTTCCACATAGATCTCATCCAACTTTGGCATTAAGCAATAAAATTACTCATTGATTACAAATGTAGCTAACTTCATTTGACAACTGGTGTTCCATATAATAACCAGTTATTAATTTTCCTGAAAACTTAACAAGTTGTTGGGTTAGGATTTTAAGAAGGGTGGGGTGTAATGGTGTCTCATAACCATTTAGAGACCAGTGATTTTTTTTTTTTTAACTAGTGTCTGTTGGTTCCAGGCAGAAGAACATCTTCAGATTCACACTTGTGCAAGGAAAGCATGCATTTCATAAAACTAGGTACTTAGGTAGCTTATAGGGACACTCAGTTTCAAAGCTCCCTTATTATGCACTGCAATGCAAGCCCCTGTTGGGGATAGCTAGGGACCTGGGACATAGGGCAGTGAGGCTGGGTAGAGCTGGAATGACTCATACTCCTTCCTCTAAAGAAGTACAAGAAGTGGATGGGCTTAGGAGAGTCTGGATCTCCAAATGAGCTGCTTGTAGGTAATAGCTCCTTTTTGTGAGAGAGGGTCAGAGTTTTGCTTAAGTAGAAAGCAGGGAGAAAGAAGAAAACAAAACAACTCTTTTGTAATTTTGTGTGTTTTTTTCCCCTAGTGAGATAATTCTTTTTTAGTATTGTGTGGAATCATAGATAGAGGCTATTTGTCTTTATTATTTTAGGTTTTATTTTTTTGTTCTTTTTTCCTCTTGTTTCTGTAAAACCTCCCTGGGACTCAAGTTATTACTTGTACATGAGTTTTATTACTTTTCTCCTATTTATCTGGAAAGAACAGGCCACCTGCTCCTCATACAGATCCCCCCAACCTTGTGTTTCTCTGTATCCCAAATACAGAAATCTATGCTTACATTTTTGTGTTGAGATACCGACACTTAACTTGTGGCAAGCAGGCTCTAGAGGCAGATGAGCAAGAGAAAAAAATGTTTAAATTGTTTCACAAAGGTTTTCTTGTTTCATGATATTGGGTTCTCGGGGATTGATTATAGGAACAATAAAATAAAGTTGAGATTTTGAAGAGATGTAAACCTTAACCTAAACATCTTTAAAAAGAAAGAAGAGCTTAGCTTTTAATGTTAGCAAGCAAGTTTGAGCCTCAGTTGTTCTCACATTACCTCTCCTTTTTGGACATGCTAAGCCCCACAAAAAGCTTTTAAAACAGCACTTTTTTATGTTATTAATCTGCTTAACAATATTTCTTTGAGATAGTGTAAAGGTAAACTTCAACCCAATTTATGGCAAAGGATAGATTAGTATGTAATTAATGAGCTTTTATTAAGGTCAGGTTCATTTTTAATCACTTTTTTTCTTTAGTCTTTTTCGAACTGCCTTATCTTTGTGATCCCTGTTACAATTATTTCTGAGCCCTTAAATTCTTGGTGATTTGCCTCTTTTAATTCTTCCTAGGTTCTCCTTATCTATTATTACTCTGTGGCCTAGACCTTAAAATGTGATCTGAAGAAATCAGGCCAATCCTGTGCAGAGAGAGAGAAGAATTCTGCAGTTTCATTCTACTACTTCTCTGCTCTGGCCTTGAGTCCTTCCTATGGTGTAATCTATACAATTTCTATTATTTTTGTACTTGAATTATTCATTTTTGTTTCCTACCTACTAGTCACTCATATTTTCCTATCAGTGTTATTCTTACACCATTTCTTTTTCTTTCTTTTTTCTTTTTTTTTTTTTGCAGTTTTTGGCCAGGGCTGGGATTGAACCTGCCACCTCCAATATATGGCCCCCTACTCCTTTTGTGCCATAGGCACTGCCCACACCATTTCTAATATCACCACTCATTCCAAATCTCAACTCTGCATCTAAAGAAGGAGGAAGGAAAAAACCAGAAGTGACAGGTATCCCTGAATAGAGACAGAAACACCGCCCAGGGCTCCCTTTAAACTCCTCAGTTAACCACTGTCCTGGAATTAGCTCAGGCTAATTTGAGAGGAAGAGTCAGTAGGTGTGGAATTCATTCTGCATTTTCTTGCTAAACTGTCATTTTTCAGTGCTTGGGTCATATTACTGTTTTGCTCTAGACCCTACATGGCTTCCATTTTGTTGCAATACGAGATCACTGTCTGAGTGTCAGGGGCTTTCCTAGCCCACAGCGCTCCAAGCTGGTGCCACTGGGTCCCCCACTCCTTCAACACACACCCAGGCAGTTGGTTTTTGCTTCTCCCTTCCTTGTCTTTGTTCAAGCCTATCCCTTACTTGGCAATGGATCCTTTCCCTTATCTATCTTACCTGACCCTACCATTCTTCCCCTTGGATTTTATTTATTTTCCTCAAAATTGTTTTATTTTGAAATACCATTAGACTTTAACCAAGAAATAGCACACTGAGTTCCTGAATGCCCTTCATCCAACTTTTCCCAATGATAACATCTTATGTAACCATAGCACAATGCTCTAAACCGGAAACTAGATTATTCTAGAGGCATCGTTTGAATTTCTCCCGTTGTTCCACTCATATCATTTTTTGTTTGTTTCAGAATTCAACTCAGGATCTCACATTTTATTTACTCTCATGTCTCTTCAGGCTCCTACAAAGTGGAACAATTCTCAGTCTTCGTTTTGTTTTCTTCTTCATACTTTTGAAGATTACTGGGCAATTTTTTTGTGGAATATTTCTGAATTTGAATTGATCTGATACTTTCTTTTTTTTTGGTTGGTCACATATGTATTTCTTTTTTTACATTTATGTTAGATTAAAATGGGGGTATTTTATCATTGTTGAGTTGATGTTATGTGTTTTTTCCCAGAGTACTGCAAAAATAAAGTCATGTCCTCCTCAGTTCACCATATGAGGGAGTAGGTGGTGTTGATATGTCTTCTCATGAATGATGCTAACTTTGATCACTTCGTTAAGGAGCTGTCTGTCAGGTCCCTCCACTATGAAGTTATTGTATAATTTTATCAGGGCTGCCGTAACAAATTGCTGTAGGCTTGATGGCTTAAAACAACAGAAAATTATTGTCTCACAGTTCTAGATGCTCAAAATATAAAATAAAGTTTTAATTATGGACATGTTCCCTCTGAAGCCTCTAGGAAAGGATCTTGCACCCCTATTGCAGATTCTGGCAGCCTCAGGCACTTCTGAGCTTTTGGAAGCTAGCTCAATCTCTGCCTCCATGGACAGATGACATTCTGCCCCTGTTTCTCTTTGTCTCTTCTCTTCCTAAAATGTTACCCATCATATTGGATTAAAGGCCCACCTACTCCAGTGTGACCTCATCTTAATTTAACTAATTATGTTTGTAACAACTTATTTCTGAACAAGGCTACACATTCTGAGGTTCCCAGAAGGCCATGGACTTTGTTGGGAAAATACCGTACATTTCAGTAGAATTTCTACTTTTACTTTTATAATTATTAAATGCCTGTGGGGAGTTACATTGAGATTATGTAAATATCCTTCCACCCACTCATTTTAGAATTTGAAGATGATTTTTATCTGTATTCATTACTGTGCTGTTTGCCAAAGAAGCATTGACTTCTACCATTTCTTCTACATGTATCAATTGGAATTTTTTATTTTTTAATTTTCTTAGACCTTACAGGAATGAATAGCAATTGGAATTCTATCATTAAAAAGAACCATTCCTTCTCTGTTATGTACTTACTTTAAACATTATTTATTCATATTCCCTGAACTTATAGATTCCTATTTTATTCTATGGCTTATAATTTATTACTATACTACTATTATAAAATAAAACTATTATTGTTATTACTTAAACTGGCCTCAATGTAGCCTTGGGAGAGTCATCAAGTTGGTTGCCATTCTTGAAGTCTTGCTGTATGCTGATTGATGAATTGTTCCCTAATAACTCTGCTTCTAAATCTGGTGTCCCTTTCTGAATTCCTATTATAATTAGTGCCACATTTCAGCACTTAGTTTTGCATACTTTGACTTTTATCTTGACTATTTTTTACTCTCTAGAAATGACTTATATATTTCTTCAATTTTCTCCTTATTCTCAAGGTTAAAAATGAAATCTCAAGATTAAACCCAAAGTAGGTAGTAGAATTTTTCTAACTTGGTTGATTAGTCTATTAATTGACGAAATCACATTCCCTATCTACCTAGTATCCAATACTCTGTTTCTTTTGCAGGAGTTTGGTAACCGTATGTATGTTCCTTTCTGAATGGCATAATCTCTACTTTCTTCTGGCATAAATTTCTAAGCACCTGGCTTTCTTTGTATTAAATACTAAGTACTACTGACAGTGCCTGCTTGGCTTTAAATTTCCTATGAACTTAAATTAAATACACCAAGCAGCTTTTTACCCACATTCCCAGAGCCATAATTACAAGAGCATTTCAGTACACAGAAACAATTACTAGTTCCTTCCTGTGACAGGGTGGAGTAAGTGCATCTGGATAAATGTTTGCTGGAGGATTAAACCAAAGAGAGCCAATTCTCATCATTTTTGAGTAAATGCATTTGTGAACAGCTTTTGCCAACTTCATTTTGGATTCAATTTGTGAACGCTAATACTGACAATAACTTGATTAAGGACAAGGAACTGTTTGCAAACCCATTGCATACCTGCCACGAAGCTGCTTAAGAAATAAACAGCATCAATCAATATTGTTTATCCTATGAGAAGTCAGCTTAAACCCTGGCTGTATTTTTATTACATTTTTAGGAGACTGAGTCCATCTAGGATGTGTACTCTGGAAACAGCATAGAACATTTTCTTTCTTTTAAGTCATTGTGTTCTGCGTGGAAGTAAAATACACAACATCAATAAAACTAAAGGGGATTACTTGTCACACAAGACCGCAAGTTTACACGCACGGATACATAGTTCCATACATTCTTGAACATGCAGCTAACATACTGTGACTTACTAGAACTATGCCTTTTTGTGGACAGGAGACTATTCAACTTTCTTTACCCACAATCACTCTTTTTGTATACAGCTAACCATAAAATAAGTTTTTAGTATGGAACAAAAATTATACTAAATATTATCCAAAAATCCTTGTTATAATGATAATGGGTTTTTGAGGGAAAAGGATATTGTTGAATGAAAAGGCATTTGTATATTGAATACGTGATGGATTAGGCAAGTTTGGGAGTCACAGTGGACAGAGAGAAATTGTTCTGCTCTCTGCGGTGTTCTGAGGACAATCCTGGAGGCAGAAGTGCACTGGAGGCAGAAGAGCGCCATTGACCGCAGAATCTGAAGCTGGAATCTACGTGAGGGAAAATATGGGTCAGGACGAACAGAGATAAAAATAAAGCCCAAACCAAGCAAATACGCCAGGGACTAGGGGTGTATGACATGATGTGGACTTTGAATTTGCTTGCCGTGGGATGTGCTATAAAGCCCCCATCCCCTGACCAGCAGCTCTTCAGCAATTCAATGACACAAATGATTGACACCATAAACTCATTTAAGCTCAGCAGAGTCCTATGCTGTGGCTGATACAAAGGGACAAAGTAGCAGGTGGGTGTTCTAGGACTTTAAGTGGTAGACCAGAGAGATCTGAACTTGGGCACCTGACTCTAGATTCAGTGCCCTTGACTATGTTCCATGAATTCTGTCTTTAAGATGCATGGTTCCATTTAACTGAGGGGCACCAATCCACACTAATCCACACATGACTTCCTCTAGTCATCGAAACAGGTGCCCTAGTTAGGAGTCAAGGAGAACTGTTGATAGAACAAAGTCTGTTGGTTTTAACCTGGGGGTGATAAAAGTCATTTTCCTGTAGCTCAGGCAGACTCAGGGGAAGAGTTCTTAACTCTGTTTTCTGTTTTATATGGTTCAGCTCTTCCAGCCATCCTGGCATCATTCATATTAAAATAATGAATCATGGTGCTGTTGATTTCAGCTAGGGAATGACTCTCTACCTGACTCTTTTTCATAAAAACCCTGTGGTAGGACAACCAGAGAACAGTTCTCCTCCAAGTCTGATTTTTTATCTTTCTAGCACACTTCCCTAAATTTGAGAAGTGAGGAAAAAAAATCAAGTACTCCACCCGTGTCACTGAGGTGGATAAATCCCAGCTGTCAGGGAGTAGTAAATCTCTTTTGCTTTGTATTCCAAACCTCCCATGAGTATATATTTCAGCTGGTCTTTTTCTCCACCCATAGCCTTATTTCCTCATGAGCTCATACAAAGATTCTCTTTCAAATGAGCTGGCAGCCCCTTCAGTTCACTGCTGCCTCTTCTCAGTGACAACTTTCGCAATCAGGAGTTTGGTGAGGAGACCTGCTACACCTCCTGCATTCCAGCCTAGTTAGACCTTGCAAAGACTTGTTTGTGGGGCATAATAGACAATCACCTCTATAGAAAACGATCTGGGCAGCTATTAAGGAGTTGATTAACACCAAATGATATTGCTTTAAACAATTGTGGGAAGGGTGTTGGTAATGGTAAAAACATAAGCCGCTGATTCTTTCTTTTTCTTATTTTACTTGGCTGTTGTCACAAGCAATAAAACTTTTGTGTGATTGCTTGGCACTGTCGTAGGTGAGAACGAGAAAGCTGTGTCCTCTTCTTGACTCTGTCCTTGGTTTATCGCCGAAGCAAAACACTAGCCGCTGTGTGCCTCTTTTCCTTCCCTTTCCTAAGAGAGCAGATGTGTCCTTCCTTGATACATGTTTTGTATATTTCTTGTAGTGACCTCAACTGCCTTGCCAAAAACAGGGCTTTAAACTGTGACATAAAACGAGAAACTAGTGTGAGGCTGGCACAGATGAAGGGATTCTTTAAATAACGGAATGAAGTTAGGGTCTAAACTGGACTATTAGGGTTGAGTTTGGCCATTCCCAACAGATGGAAGCCTGGATCCTCTGAGAATAAGGAGAGCTCTGAAATCATCTCTTCCACTCACTGCACACATGGTATCAGTCTACCATTGTGCAGTCCATCTGGTCAACTCTCAGGCCTGAGCAACTCTTTCTTTTCAGGGAGACAGGGAAATACCAAAAGAACAAGCAGTTTGGAATGGATCGCGCATTCACGGAACATATAAATACATATGTGAAGCTGCCTCCACAGATTCTGACTGCATTAGGCAGTGCTCATTGTGGAAAGCTGTCACTGGAGAAGGGCTGCTGCATCTGTTCCTTTCCATTTTGGGATGTCGTCCTTAGAGTAGTTCCCCTCAAGCCGATTCTGCGCTGTGCAAAAACGAACCTGAGTGTGGGCGGCGAGGGAAACAGTAGCCAGGTACACGGGAGGTTCCACGGAGGACACACACGTCACTCCTGGGCTCTTCTTTCCCGTCAGTAGACAGCCATCCTGAGAGGCCACCATGGGTGTGGAATGAGAGGGGCCTGATGACTGGGCCAGGGGCGAATGTTAGAGAAGTGTGGTGCCTGAGACACGCGCGAGTTTGTCCCGTAGGCCACACTGCTTACTTCAGAGAAGGGCAATAAGGTTCTCTTTATAAATAATCCTGCAGATGCTGAGGTTGATATTGTCACTAGAGATGCTGACATAGTAAAACACAGCAGAGTTCATTAAGAGTTTATATAGCAATATGTAATTAGATACACCTATCTGTGATCTCTTAACTTTAAGTGTATATGTGGGTCAACATGGAATTTTTGAGATACACAAAAATCAAGAAGTGTAAAATCTGTGTAGACAGAAACGAATGCAGCCCTCCCAGCAACACCAGTGAGCTTGCATGGGTGAATCAGAGAGGATGCTGTCCACTGTGTTTCTTGGAAGTGAAGTAATGAACCACAGCACAGTCTGTCTCAAAACTGCGGAAGCAACCCACATGTTATATAGGATACTGAACTACATTGTCAATCATATATGTCAACACCTTGTTTCCTCAGTCTATGGCCGCCATTAAAACATTAAAGTTTTCAATATGGACATTGTTCTTATTAAAACCATTGCTTATATTTCAAGACTAAAAACGCAAAGTGGTGGCACCTGTGGCTCAGTGGGTAGGGTGCTGGCCACGTGCACCAAGGCTGGCGGGTTGGAATCCTCCTGCACCAGCTAAAACAGCAATGACAATGCAACAAAAAAGTGGCCAGGTGTTGTGGTGGGCACCTGTAGTCCCAGCTACTTGGGAGGCTGAGGCAAGAGAATTGCTTAAGCCCAAGAATTTGAGGTTGCTGTGAGCTGTGACACCATGGCACTCTACCAAGGGTGACATAGTGACACTCTGTCTCAAAAAAGAAAGTAAAAAGTAAAATGGCAAAGTGTTAACTTGCTTGCCATGTCAAATTCTTGTGTTTTTATAGTTTAAAAACTCTTAAGAAAAATATCCACAGCATCAGTCAGTCTTCATTAAGAAATTAATACCCCTTCTAAATATAACTTACAAAACAATATTTGAGAGTTGGATTCTCTACTGACTCTAAGTATGGTATATAGTTAAGGGAACACACCTCAATGGCCATACCAGAGTCATGGCCCTGGGCAAAGTCCCTCTGGCATTGGCAGGATCATCGGGCAGCTTGTTTAGCATGTGATCTAAAGTTCAGATCTGTAACATTTTCAGCAATACTTTGGGTATCTCTTTTTGATTTGGTTTATATATGCTATGACAGCAGGAGACGGTCATTTTCTCGGATTTTACTCACTAAGTTAATGACTCTTTTTTTTTTTTTTTTTTTTTTTTTTGAGTTGGAGCCTCAAGCTATCCCCCTGGGTAGAGTGCCATGGCATCACAGCTCATAGCAACCTCCAACTCCTGGGCTCAAGCGAGTCTCCTGCCTCCGCCTCCCAAGTAGCTGGGACCAC